>RJWK010040216.1:0-20065 GCA_004363435.1 Platanista minor | reverse complement strand
GCTCCTTCACCTGCTGTGTGTTTTTCTGTCTTCTCATTTTGCTTATCTTACTGTGTTTGAGGTCTCTTTTTTGCAGGCTGCAGGTTCGTAGTTCTCGTTGTTTTTGGTGTCTGTCCCCAGTGGCTAAAGTTGGTTCAGTGGGTTGTGTAGGTTTCCTGGTGGAGGGGACTAGTGCCTGCGTTCTGGTGGATGAGGCTGGATCTTGTCTTTCTGGTGGGCAGGTCCACGTCAGGTGGTGTGTTTTGTGCTGTGGCCTTATTACGATTTTAGGCGGCCTCTCTGCTAATGGGTGGGGTTGTGTTCCTGTCTTGCTAGTTGTTTGGCATAGGGTGTCCAGCACTGTAGCTTGCTGGTCTTTGAGTGAAGCTGGGTGCTGGTGTTGACATGGAGATCTCTGGGAGATTTTCGCCATTTGATATTATGTGGGGTTGGGAGGTCTCTTGTAGACCAGTGTCCTGAAGTTGGCTCTCCCACCTCAGAGGCACAGCACTGACTCCTGGCTGCAGCTGCAAGAGCCTTTCGTCCACACAGCTCAGAATAAAGGGGAGAAAAAGAAGAAAGAAAGAAAGAGCGTGAGAGAGAGAAAGAGAGAGAGAGAAGGAGGGAGGGAGGAAGGAAGAAAGGAAGGATAAAATAGAATGTTAGATAAAATAAAATAAGGTTATTGAAATAAAAAATTATTAAGATAGAAAAAAAATTTTTTAAGTTAAAAAACAAACAAAACCAGACAGACAGAACCCTAGGACAAATGGTGAAAGCAAAGCTATACAGACAAAATCTTCCACAGAAGAATACACATACACACTCATAAAAAGAGGAAAAGGGGAAAAATAAATAAATCTTGCTCTCAAAGTCCACCTCCTCAGTTTGGGATGATTCGTTGTCTATTCATGTATTCCACAGATGCAGGGTTCATCAAGTTGATTGTGGGGATTTAATCCGCTGCTCCTGAGGCTGCTGGGAGAGGTTTCCCTTTCTCTTCTTTGTTCGCACAGCTCCCGGGGCTCAGCTTTGGATCTGGCCCCGCCTCCGCGTGTAGGTCGCGGAGGGCGTCTGTTCTTCGCTCAGACAGGACGGGGTTAAAGGAGCCGCTGACTCGGGGGCTCCGGCTCACTCAGCCCGGGGGCAGGGAGAGGCACGGAGCGCCGGGCGAGCCTGCGGCGGCAGAGGCCCGGCGGGGCATTGCACCAGCCTGAGGCACGCTGTGCGTTCTCCCGGGGAAGCCGTCCCTGGATCACGGAACCCTGGCGTTGGCGGGCTGCACCGGCTCCGGGAGGGGAGGTGTGGAGAGTGACCTGTGCTCGCACACAGGCTTCTTGGTGGCGGCAGCAGCAGCCCTAGTGTCTCAGGCCCGTCTCTGGGGTCCGTGCTGGTAGCCGCAGCTCACGCCCGTCTCTGGAGCTCCTTTAAGCAGCGCTCCCAATCCCCTCTCCTCGCGCACCAGGAAACAAAGAGGGAAGAAAAAGTCTCTTGCCTCTTCGGTAGGTCCAGACTTTTTCCCGGACTCCCTCTCGGCTAGCCGTGGTGCCCTAACCCCCTGCAGGCTGTGTTCACGCCTCCAACCCCAGTCCTCTCCCTGTGCTCTGACCGAAGCCCGAGCCTCAGCTCCCGATCCCGCCCGCCCCGGCGGGGGAGCAGACAAGCCTCTCGGGCTGGTGAGTGCCGGTCGGCGCCGATTCTCCGTGCGGGAATCTTTCCGCTTTGCCCTCCACGCCCCTGTTGCTGTGCTCTCCTCCGCGACTCCGAAGCTTCCCCCCTCCGCCACCCGCAGTCTCCGCCCGCGAAGGGGCTTCTCAGTGTGTGGAAACCTTTCCCGCTTCACAGCTCCCTCCCACTGGTGCCGGTCCCGTCCCTATCCTTCTGTCTCTGTTTTTTTTTTCTTTTTTTTGTTTGCCCTACCCAGGTATGTGGGGAGTTTTTTGCCTTTTGGGAGGTCTGAGGTCTTCTGCCAGCGTTCAGTAGGTTTTCTGCAGGAGTTGTTCCACGTGCAGATGTATTTCTGGTGTATCTGTGGGGAGGAAGGTAATCTCCGCCTCTTACTCTTCCACCATCTTGTCCCTAATTCGAATTTTTTTTTTAAAGAAGATATTGGGGGTAGGAGTTTATTAATTAATTTTATTATTTATTTTTGCTGTGTTGGGCCTTTGTTTCTGTGTGAGGGCTTTCTCTAGTTGCGGCTAGCTGGGGCCACTCTTCATTGTGGTGTGCGGGCCTCTCACTATTGCGGCCTCTCTTGTTGCAGAGCACGGGCGCCAGACACGCAGGCTCAGTAGTTGTGGCTCACGGGCCTAGTTGCTCCACGGCATGTGGGATCCTCCCAGACCAGGGCTTGAACCCATGTCCCCTGCATTAGCAGGCAAATTCTCAACCACTGCGCCACCAGGGAAGCCCAGCCAGAAAATTTTTAAGATGACCTTTGGGCATTTGAAAAAAACAACATGCCTTGGGGGCATTTCACGTGAAAAGCATATACCCCTTCCTACCTGCACCCCTTCCGGTTGAGTATCACTACTTTATTCCTATACATTTTTTCTCTATTTTTTCCTTTAAAAGATTTTCCTGAGAAACTATGGTTAATATGTCTAGACCATCACTTTCCTTTGCCCCCACTCCCCACAGATTTCTAGTATATGCTACTTATTGGTTATCACTTTGATGTGTAGTTCGTAGAGTCAACTTTGAAGGGGAGTGACACGGGGACTCATGAGAGTCATTGAGTGTCAAGACATCTGAAGTCAGTGCAACTCAACAACTGTTTACTGGCCTTCCATGGGCAAAGCACCACACATAGCCCAGTGGAGACTGCAGAGAAGATCATGTGTTCTTCGGCCTCATAAGCTCTCAATTTAGTTCAAGCCCCAACTCTGCCCCTCATTTGCTCTGTGACCCCAAGCAAGCCCGTTACTGTGCTTATGCATTCGTTTCTTCATCTGTCAAATGTGGGGACTCACACATGACCTCTCAGGTTCTTTGCAGTTCTCCCACTGTAGGAGACAATGGTGCCATGGAGCTCTGCTTCTTCACCTTGCATCACGGAACTTCCCTGGCCTACTTAAAGGCAAGGAAACAATCACAATGACAGCCACATGCCCAGTCAACGTGTTAGCAAAATACCTGTGCTCAACTCCTTCTACTCTTTTCTTTCCTTCTAGGTTCTCCTCACAACTCCCTAGATTCTCTTGTGTCCATTCCTTTTCATCCTGCATCCTTATACTTTAGGAGGAGACAGCGATCAGGGCATCCTCTGAGGAAAGAGTTCATAGATATATGTGCATAGAGCCTTAAAGATGCATCTCCCCTTACTGAGCACTCTTCTCTTGGGAAGGGCTGTCTCCAAAACAGCTCAGAAGAAAGTCACTGTTTTAGCTATCCCAATATGCCAAATTGCTTTAAAATAGAAAAAGTCTCTTTCATTACTCAATCTAGATTAGTCCTGATAGTCTCCTCCCTATGGGATATTAGTGAATAATAGAATTAAGTGCTAATAAGTTACAGAGAAAGGAGAAATATTCCTAATGGTTAGTCTCATCTTTTTAATATTCACAGTCATTGGGTTCCTTATTAATGTTAGAATTAGATACTGTTAAATATGGTTAAGCATAGTAACCTTTCTAGGCATCTCATTTCTTCTTCAGTTGGGACTTACTTATGGTGTATTACATTGTATATAAACTTTGCCCCAGGAATTTTGATAACATGGGTCACTCCATTCCTCAAGTACACATGCATTCCCTGAAATAATGAAAGAGTTGCTATTAGAAATATGTGGGTGACTATGCTGAATACAGCCTCCTTTTCTGATTTTCCCCCTTGAGATGGAGTTGGTTATGGCATCACTGAAACCCCCATCTTGGTGCCCTAGTGATGTGATATGAAGAGGAAGGAAAGCATTTCATTTTAAAGACTTGTTCCTTAGCACTTTAACAGTCTGATAAAAGGAGAGGTGATGAGATCATATGGAATATTGAAGGACACTTTGCTAAATGACCATTTGGGAGGAAAAGGAAATTCTTTTCAAGTCAAATTCCTAGCTATCTTCCTATTCTGGTTCAAAAGAGGAAACCCAAAGCTGTACATGACTGTGAGTATTTTGTCTGCTGTGTTCAAGGGAGAGTAGAAATGGGCAAGTTTTATGCACTATTATATCAATAGAGACGTATAAGTATGGATAATTGTGCTTCTTGAGGTACAATTTTGGGTGACTAAATAACTGAATCCTTGAAGTAAATGCTATAATATCTGGATTATTAAGACTGCCTCTTGGCATTGATGGAATTAGCCAGATAATTGCCAACCCTCATATGAGTCTGTACCATGGAGTACACTATCTGGGCTGAACTTTCCTGGAGGTTGACCCATTCATCAGACACTGCAGGTTAAGCTAAGAGAACATGCAGCAGCTCCACATGATTGGGTTTACCAGTTACAAGAACCATGAACATTTAGGTCAGGCCCTTACATTTGACTGGTTATAAGCCAGGATGCACAATTAATGGAAAGTGTCATCACTTTATCTGCTATGATAACATCCAACCATGCATTGTACTATCCAGAAAGACTTTGGAAATAATAATGGTAATATAATTTTGTTTTGGCTTTAGCCAAAAAAAACACCTAAAATTCATCTGACTAAATTTTGTTTCACTAACATTTACACATGTAATGGAAATTTACCTACTGGGTTTGGCTCATGGACTGTGTCCTCTGCTAGAGTTTCTTTTTCTCCGCTCTGTTGTTATAGTAACTGGACATATAACAGCAAAAAAGATTATAACATGCTTCTTCAAAAGTTCTCTTTGGGGCTTCCCTGGTGGCGCAGTGGTTGAGAGTCCGCCTGCCGATGCAGGGGATGCGGGTTCGTGACCCGGTCCGGGAAGATCCCACATGCCGCGGAGCGGCTGGGCCAGTGAGCCATGGCCGCTGAGCCTGTGCGTCTGGAGCCTGTGCTCTGCAACGGGAGAGGCCACAACAGTGAGAGGCCCGCGTACCACCAAAAAAAAAAAAAAGTTCTCTGTTACTTGAAATATTCATCTACACCACTCGCTTTGCACACCCTTTGGGACAACCAAATAATATAGAGCTGGGAAGTGGTCATGCACCCAAGAGAAGAAGAATAAGAAAAAAAGGAGAGAATAGGTAAGAATAATTAAAGGCCTGAGGGTCATTCCATTACTCTTCACCAAATCACACACACACACACACACAATTTTAAGAAAACTGCTTTTATTATGCAAACAAAAGGGATCTTATTATCTACCTTATTCACTTTAAAGAAGATAAACGCAGGAACAAAACACCCTTTTAATATTCAAATTGTCTGACAGAAGCAAATAGCGCATATCTCACACCTTGTCTTCAAAGGGATGATGTATTATTTTTATTTTTACCATTTAGCGTTATATTTTCCAAAGGCTTTTAGATCTTTTCTTACTACTCTTCCCCCAGCAGTTCCCTGGACTCGGCATAACCAACTCATTTTGGGTTTCCAGAGCAAAATAAGTAGTGGATATGGGCCTCCATAATGGATCTTCCCAGGGACCTGGGAAGTCTCCAGTAGCAGGATGGGCCTCTTCACTCTTCCTTACCATAGCCACTATTCATTGAGTACCTACTTTGTACTACTATGTGTGAGGCATTTAGCATACTTTATTGAATTTAATCCTGTCAGCAGCCCTGAAAGATAGGCAGTGTTTCTGTTCTCACTTGCTTTTCTAACTTCATGTCTTAAATTGTTAAATGGCAATCAGAACACAGCTATAGGTAAAAAGGTGCTAAGAAACATATATTATAATTGTAGCTCCAGAGATATTAAATAATTTGGGTACCCCTGATAGAAACATGGAAAACATCAGTTGGAAAATTTGCTTAAACTTTGTGATAGGCAAAATTCTAAGAGGGCCCTAATAATTCCCATACTCTGATACCTACAGTCTTATGTAAGCCCCTCCCCTTGAATGTAGGTGGAGCTTGTTACTTGCTTCTGACCAGTAGAATATGCAAAGGTGGTGGGATTTTGCAGATGTAAATAAGGCCTCTAGTCAGTTAACTTTGAGTTAATTAAAAGAAGATTATCCTGGGTGGGCTTGACCTAATCAGGTAAGCCCTTTAAAAGAGGTTCCAGGCCTTCCCTGAAAAAAGAGACTTGAAGACAGACTCTCTCCTGCTGGCCTTGAAGAACAAGTTGCCATGAGCTTTTCTGCAGCAAGAAAATGAATTTGGTCAACAACCATGGAATCATGGAAGAGGACCTGGAGCCTTAGATGAGATCCTGGCCCCAGCTAATACCTTGATTGCAGCTTTGTGAAAGGCTGAGCAGAGGACCCAGGCAAACTGTCCCCAGATTCCTGAGCCATGGAAGCTGTGAGATAATACATGGGTGTTGTTTTAAGCCACTATGTTAGTGGTAATTTGTTACATAGCAATAGAAAACAAATACAAAGTTCATGAGCCTTACTTATCTCCTCTAAAAAAACCAGGAATGCTTAGTCACACCTCAAGAAGAGGTTGAAAAGATTCAGGTAGTAAGTGCTTTAGCCATTTCAGCATTATTTGGGTAGTGATAAGAACATGGACTCTGGAGTGAGATAGACTTGAGTTCTGACACTTACTAGCTGTTCGACTTTAGCTAAGTCATTAGATCTCTCTGAACCTCTGTTTTCCCACTATTGATGCCATTTTCCATGGCTATGTTTCTGTTGCCATTTAACAATTAAAGACATGAAATTCCAAAGAGTTTGACTTGTTTACATAAGCAAATAGGGTCTAATTGGGGTTAATCCAAACACTGAATTCTCCAGGCCAGGGTTTCAATAGGGAAAAGTTTTGTAAAAGGAATTCCTGGGCCATTCTTGTTTTAGACAAGGTAGAAATGGTGAGGATTGGGATTAGCATAAATTCATTTTAAGGCCTCTTTAGTTGCTCAGTTTTTAGGCTTCTAGAATCTAGCTGAGTGTTTGCTGACTGCTCTTACTCCCTGTTCTGCTATCCAAAGGCAAATAAACAAATCATCAATTACAGAGAGGGGAAGTGGCCTGTTCAAAGTCACAGACCCTACTAGCGTCAGAATCAGGACCAGAACTCATGTTCCCTTGCCCGCCCTACCCTGCTCCTTCAACTATACTGTCCTGCTCTTCCTAGAATTCTCCTGATTTGCTGTGAGGCCCCTAGAAAATAATTTCCACACTTGGTTTCTTTCTTTGTTGTTTTGCCCAAGGCCTGTATCCTTTAGCTTGATTACATCTTGTCTGCCTGATAGAAAGTAATTTCAGCAAGTGCTTAGCTCTAATGGTTGCCGCCAATGCAGACTGCCAGCACCCGCTCACACATCCCACAGTGCAATTCATCTCCATGATTTTTCACTTCCTGCTTGCCCCAAGATGCATACATGGCTCACGTGTACTTTCCATAGAAAAGTAAAGATAGAAAAAAAAAGACATAATAAAAAATATACTCACTTGGAAGTGAAAAAAAAAGTGAAGATAGAGCTTAGTGGATTGCTGGAAGGGCAGTGTTGCTCTTCTTGACAAAATCCTACTCATCTTTCAAGACCCAGCTTAGTTGACACCTCATCTAGGACTCATTCTCCGTCCCACCTCAGGCAGAGTTTATCTCTTTCTTCCTCCGCCGTGTTCCCATTGCACTTTTTTTTTTTTTTTTTTTTTTGAGGTACGCGGGCCTCTCACTGTTGTGGCCTCTCCCGTTGCGGAGCACAGGCTCCCGACGCGCAGGCCCAGCGGCCATGGCTCACGGGCCCGGCCGCTCCGCGGCATGTGGGATCTTCCCGGACCGGGGCACGAACCCGCGTCCCCTGCATCGGCAGGCGGACTCTCAACCACTGCGCCACCAGGGAAGCTCCCCATTGCATTTTGACTAGAACTCTTCCTTGGTATTTATCGAGTTTTGCCTTGTAGTAAAGTCATTCTCCCCGACACAGAGGCAGTATACTCTCAGAGAACACAGACCAGCTTTTACTTATCTTTGCATCAGCTACCTGTAGTGCAGTGCCTGGCACAGAGAAGGCACTCAATCACTCTTTGCTAAGTTGAATCTAAAATAAAAATTTTTTAACTTGGAAATTTGCTGTAGCATATTTTGGATAAAGTTTCTTTACTGATTAATGAAATTGTTTATATTTTCAGAGTTAAGATCTGGGCAGGGGGCGGGGGAACGTGATGCATAAGCATCTTCCAACTATAGACTTTCATCAGCATCTTACATGCAAAAAACCAAAGTTGATGAATGCACTTTTGTTTTCAGTCTGCCCTGTTTTCCATTCCATATGGGTGCAGCACACAGTTGGTATATCAGTCAGGGTTCAGGGCAAGAAACAGAAACCACTCAAGGTATACTAATCAGAAATTCGTACAGGGAATTCATACTGAAAAACTACTTGAAGGGCTAAAGGAGGGGACTCTTTGCTGGACATCCAAAAATGACTCCCAGAGATTGGGATTGTCATGTATCACTACTATATATAAAGTAGATAACTAATAAGGACTGACTGTATAGCACAGGGAACTCTACTCAGTACTCTGTAATGACCTATACGGGAAAAGAATCTAAATAAGAAGGTATATATATACATAACTGATTCACTTTGCTGTACACCTAAAACTAAAACAACATTGTAAATCAACTATACTCCACTAAAAATTAATTTAAAAATAAAAAAGTAAACAGTAGAGGGAAAGGAGGAAACTCTTAAACCCTATGGAATAAAAAATCCTGGGAAATAAATATAGCAAGAAATTGTAAAAAAAAAAAAAAAAAGGCTCCCAGAACAAGGCCACCAATGGAATCATCAAATTCAAGAACACACTAATATTGCTGTTATCCTGGAATCAGGAAGATGGAATTAGGAAGCTGCTACGGCCACCATTTCTACCCCAACTGCCTCTAGGCCCACATGGATATGGTGGCTGGGCACTAGACCACGCACTCTGGCAGGTGCCTCGGATGCAACTGCTTCCCAACATCCAGGAAGCTAGAAAATGGACAGAAGACCACCAGTACAGAAAAATCTCGCACCTCTGAGACCATGCTTGCTAGCAGAACACAACTAAAAGGGCAGCGAGATGGCCTCTGTTTCACTTTTGTCTTCAACAAAACCAAGCAAGTGCATCCAATTGGTAGTATCTATTTTGCATTCAGAGCCCCAGTTGCAAGAGAGAATGGGAAATGTAGTTTCTAGCTTTCCAACCTCTGAAAGTAGGAGGGTGGGATGGAGACTGAGTGAACTAAAACGTGACATCCCTACAAGCCGATTCTGGGATAGTCTGCCGGCCTTGCACGGCCATGGCACTTAGGAGCTTCCTGCCCCATGGTCAGATGGACACATTGTCCTAAAGATGTAATTGTACGAAATATGTCAGTCATTGTCCACTCTGCCCACAGCAGGAGAAGCTTCAAGAGAAACCTCCTGTCCCATAGCCTTGTTGAATGGTCAGTGGATTATGTGGCCTGGTCTCCTTTCTGTACCCTATGTGACCAGGATGGGCCACTGGCCCAATTGTGTCTCATATATATAGGCTGGCCAGGGACCCAAGTGGCTCAGATGGCCTGGTTTGAAAAAAGGAGCTGAGCCAGTAGATTTCTGCCCTCAGGAACTTAGTATGGGGAACTGAGAATCTGTGCTGGGAGAGCTGAGCCGGAAAGTCATCAGGGAGACTGAAGGCTGGAGTGGCCATTGTAGGCTATGTACAAGGTAGAATTGTTATGAAATCAGATGGCTAAAAAGGTGAATGAAGCACACAGGCAGCTGTGAAACAGGCATGCCCAAGAGAAGAAACAGCAGCCTCTGAGTGATCCCCAGAGAAAGTAGGTGTCTCTGTTCTTGGCATCTTTGAGGCCAGTTCCAATCCAAGCTGCAAGACTCTCTCCATCTGCCTTGGGAGTAACTTGAGTGGGCTTACCACGTAGGAAAAGAGCCATGACTAATACCAGCACACAAGGGAAAGTGTGAGAGTCACTTCTTCCCCTGGACCATGTGGCAAAGACAATGCCATGTTCACCACCCTATTTCCTCTTCCTTTAGTAGGAAGAGTACATTTGCCAGCCTTTCTTAGAGGGCTACTGTAAATTCTTACCAATGGGAATGTAAGCTGAGGTGATGTGTCATTTCCAGTCCAAGGTAGTATTTTTTCATATATTTTTAAATTAATTAATTAATTTGGTTGCGTCAGGTCTTAATTGCGGCACGTGGGATCTTTCACTGTGGTACGTGCACTTCTCTCTAGTTATTGCATCATGGGATGTGGGGTCTTAGTTCCCCAACCAGGGATCGAACACACGTTCCCTGCATTGGCAGACAGATTCTTAACCACTGGACCACCAGGGAAGTCCCCACGGTAGTTCAAAATGGTGTGATCTCTCTTGCTCTGTTCCTCATCCGTGCAGCTGGAAGGTAAAATCCCTGAGATGGCGGCATTGCACTATAGAAGTAGCCAGGATCTCTGAGTCACTTGTTGGAGGAAAACTGCCAAGGAGATCTGCTTAACCTTCATCAGACTGTAACATGACCTTTGTTGTGCTAAAACACAGATGAAGGGGATGGGAAGAATGTGTAGATTGCAGCAACTAGTATTAATTGCCCCAGTCAAGACAGGCTGACATGCTGGACCACCAGCCCAACACAAGAGAGGCTGGTGTCATGTCTGCATTGCTCTAGCGTTGCTGTTGTTCATTTACGCTTGGGATCTATATGTTGTCTGTCAGTTGCCAGGAACACTCTTAGTCTGATTTGGATGTGGAAAGAATTAATACCAGCAGTTGAGAAGAACTGAGTTTGCAGTGACATACCCTGGAAGCATTCCCTTACAGCTTTCTAAAAAACAGGTGAGGCACAAAGAGCATTTAAAGCCGTCTGTATGCCCAGGGAGTGTCTCTCCCTTTCAGCAGATGGAAGCTACTTCTACCCAAGGGAGTCAAAAAGGGAAGAACGTGAGCTCCTTAATTGAAGTCAATGGCAGTATTTCTGTGTAATTCAGTGAATGACTTGACCATGCAAACTTCATAAGAAAGGGACCATGACTGCCTTGTTCAGCACTGTATCTCCTGAATCAGGAACAATGCCCACTGTAGGTGGTCAATAAACATTTGTTGAATGAAAGAGTGAGATGAGATGAAGTCAGATTCTCACATCTTCGATTAGGAGATTATTTGACTTTAAAATCTCTGTAAAGGACTTTTAGTTAGCCAAGAACTGTAAGCTGGTCCTCATGAGCATTTCTAGGTGTTCATGAAAAGCTCATCAGAAGCATCCTTAAGTAATTGTTACAGGCAACACCTGTAGACATGGGCGAGGTGGCCCTCTCAGCAATTCTAATTTGCTTTGTGAATTTGGGCAAATGATTTCACTGAGCCTCAGTTTCTTCATTTAAAAAAGAAGATACGGGGCTTCCCTGGTGGCGCAGTGGTTGGGAGTCCACCTGCTGATGCAGGGGACGCGGGTTCGTGCCCCGGTCCGGGGAGATCCCACGTGCCGCGGAGCAGCTGGGCCCGTGAGCCATGGCCGCTGAGCCTGCGCGTCCGGAGCCTGTGCTCCGCAATGGGAGAGGCCACAGCAGGGAGAGGCCCGCGGACCGGAAAAAAAAAAAAAAAAAAAAAAGAAGATACGGATCTTTGCCCTGTCTGCCTCAGAGAGTTGTGAGGTTCAAGTGGCCCAATGGCCGTGGAAGACCTTTGTAAACTATAAAGCGTGTGAGGTTGTGTTGTGTGTGTGTGTGTGTGTGTGTATACATATATACACCTATGTGTGTGGGTATGCATGTATAAAATAAATCATTAGCAGTCATGTCTTCTCCAAAGAACATAAAGCCTTATTCCTCCCACAGCATTTATATATTTTTATTACTCCCTTTGGATATATATCCCCAAATTCTGTGTCAGTGTAAGGGCAATTAGCTGCCACGTCTGTATAATTGTGGACAGATGAAGAAGATAAAGGGGCATAGGTGATCCGCATGTCTCGGGGTTACAAGTGAAGGACAGGGATGACTGAAGCCAAGGTAAATCAAGTATGTCTAAGTGGTGTAGGAAGCAGAAATGCCATCACAGATTTGGGTACTGTTTGGACTTGGTAATTTGTGTATGCTTACAGGTGTGCCTCACTCTGCATAATGGATGAGTTCTCGTGACTAGATATGTAGACATTCAGTCACTTTAAGGGCAAGAGGTACTCACTAATTCATTCACTCACTCTTTCATTCCCATGGAGCACCCCTCCTGTGGTTTGATAAAGCAAGAATTACTGTTTAAAGGGACAGTTTACTCTCTGATTTTTCTAGCCACCAACTTTCATCTATTCAGTGCTGTTCCTTGTGTGAAGCCCTGCATGAAGCACAGTGAGGGGCATAGTGATGTATAAGGCATGCTCCCTGTTCTCAGCAGACCATGTTAAAGTGGGATCAGTTAGGGAAGCCTTGTCAGAAGAGGTGGTGTATACATTTTCAACAAATTACCATATATATAGGGACTTCAAATCACACCCATTTGTTAGCATGCACTTCTGTAGGGTATAGCTCAAGTGACTTCTCTGCTCAGCGTATCACGAATCTGAAATCAAGGTGTTGGCTGGGCTGAGTTTTCATCTGGATAGTCCGGGAACAATCTGCTTCCAAGCTTATCCAGATTATTGGCTGAATTCAGTTCAATGAGGTTGCAGGACTGAAGTCCCTGTTTCCTTGCTGAATGTCAGCCAGGGATCACAGTCAGCTCCTAGGGCTGCCCACGTTCCTTGCCACGTGGTCTCCTCCATGTTCAAAGCAGTAGTCGTGTGTCAAATCCTTCTCAAGCTTCAAATCTCTGACTTCCTTCTGTGCAACCAGCTGTAGAAAACTCTGCTCTTAAAGGGTCCACCTGATTAAATCAGACCCATGGAGGATAATCTCCCCTTGCCATATAATGCAACATAAATGTGGGAATGGTATCTCACTATAGCCACAGATTCCACTCACACTTAAGGTTCATGGAGGGCATGTACACTGCGGGCAGACACCTTAAGGGCCATTTTAGGAGCTTACTTACCAGAGGTGGATGTCAAGCTAGTCCTTGAGAATGGCAAGCTGTACATACTACAAAACCATGGTGGAGAGATCTGGAAGGTGCAGTTTTCCTACTCTGAGTCTCTCCCATACCTGCTTCCTTCATTGTTTTCTGATGACGGCTCTCCCTTCTTTACATTACTGAACACCAAATAAGGTCAGTTGGACCAGTTAGTGTCTATATCAGGTCTTTGGGAGTGCTTTTCTGTATGACAACTTTGGGGAGTGCTTCTCTCTGTAAATGCCTAGAAGGCAGGCACTGCATTTTCTTTTATCACTCCCACTCACAAACTAAGTCAGAACAACAAACTTTCCCCAATCCTCATATTTCTTACACTTTTCTCTCCCAAACTTGATAGCCGGGCTTGGAAAAGAATCATCTGTATTCCCCTTCTTTGTCTCCTTGCTTACACGCATCTCCCCCATCCACTGCAATGTAGCCACTGGCCCCCACCATTCCATTTGGTTTGGCCCAACAAAATAGACTGACCTGGATTCAAACACTGGCTCAGTCACTTACCTGATGTGTGACCTTTGGCAAATTACATAAGTCTCGGCCTCAGTTTCCTCTTCTATAAAAGGGAATGGTATCCATGCTGCAGTGTTGTGGTGAAGTTTAGAGATATTGCATATGAAGCACCAACACATGGATGCTATTACTCTTTCATGATTCTAAGCTTCTTGGTAGCAGAAACCATATTTTAAAGGGGCACGGGACATTCTGATGCACCTTTTTGGTGCTGGCACTTTGATAAAATAGGAAGAAAATGCACCCATGTCCAAATGAGTCTAGGAAAACATCCTTATTGAGAATTTCACATCTTTATCTCCCACATTTCCTTGCACAGTGCTTGATGCATAATAGGAACTCCATCAGTGTTTGTTAATGGTAGAAATCTGTTTTATTCATCTCAGTTGTACTCTTCTTGAGGGCAGATAATTTTTTCTTGTTACTAAGATTCCATGTGTTTTGTTCGCTCAAAAGGAAATATTAATTTTATCATGACATTTTTCAAAATATAAGCAATATTTGGTGATGGATAATTCCTTCATTCATCCAAATTCTTAGACTTAGGTGAACCCTGAGGGAAGGCTGAACTCAAGCATCCCAGTAAGAAAAGATTAGCTCTTTAATGTTTAAGAGTCATCAGGGAAAACGAGATTCCACAACCTTCCTCAGTAACTTGATTCAGAGTTAGATTACATAGAAGGAAGACAATAAGGATTATTAAAATCCCTCACGCTCTGTCTATTTCCAAATGCTAATGGGGTCCCCAGGAAGTCAGGCAACTTCCTTTTTCCTTCTTTCTGGTGTGTGTGTGTGTGTGTGTGTGTGTGTGTGTGTGTGTTTAATGGACTGGAGAATGGAGAAGAGATTGTTTGCCCTGCCTGAAGTAGGGAAGGAAAACGGGCTCCCCGAGAGAATCTGAATCAAAGTTTTCCTATAGCAGAGTGGTTAAGAAATAGAGCTTAGGCTTTCAAAAATATGGACTCTGTTTCAAATTCAAGCTCCACTGTCTGATTTTAGGTAGCAAGTTATTTAACCCCTCTGAGCTTCAGTTTCCTCATCTGAAACATGGGGATGATAATAGTAACTTCCCCAAGGATGGTCGTTAAGATTAAATGAGAGAATTCATGTAAAGCCCTTAGCACATGCTTAGTAGTATAACAATAAATACTAGCTGTTTATATCACAAGTAGAATTCTCTTTGAACAAGAGTATTTTAATGCCTAACTTGATATTGCTGTCATCATGAAGTTATTCCCATGCCTTGGCAGACAGTCAACATTATACTGCTTTGCCGATGAAAATAAGCACTCCTGTATGACCACCACATCCCAAAGACCCCCATCACTTAGCAGGGGGATAAAATTATCATTCTGTGAAACCAAAGGTAGGTCTGTGTTAGGACCATGTTTGGACAAAAGCTTCACGTTAAATACCGTGTTAGTCATAGTAAAATGTTATGCTTTTCCCAATGGGTTAGTGATATTTTGGTTGGGTGGATTGGGAAAAGAATTAGAGGGGTTGTTTTGGTTTTGTTTTAAGAATAAGTACTTCCTTAGAGGACTGAAAGATGCCTGGTCCAAATGGAATTCCTATTTGGGGGCCTAATCCTGGCAATAAAGTACCTCCTTCCTCTAAGGAAAAGGCAAAATCCAGGGCTGATCAGATGCTTAGCTATCTGAGTTATTTAGAGGGCTTGGAACAGCAGTTTCTGATTCAGTAGGTTTTGGATGCAGCCTGAAAATTTGCATTTCCGACAAGTTCCCAGGTGGTGCTAGTACTGCCGTTCCAGGGAGACACTTGGAGAACCACTGCCTTAGAATAAAGTGAAGGAATAACAGCCCTTTCCACCTGTATAGTGTTGTTTACTTTTGCCGGTCCTGTTCACATCCATTATCACATTGGAACCTCATTGATGTCCCATTTGACAAAAAGTATTGTAGATGTCAATTGCTCGTGAGAAATAAGAGGTTAAACAGAAATGCACAAACTTTTGATTCTGCAGTATATTGTGATCCATATCTTATAATCTGATATCCTGTCTGTGGGACAGTGATATTTTGTGTGTGGGGGAAGGCCCTGAGGGAAAGAAAACTCTAAAAAGGAGATGGGGAATGTGGGTCACCTATGCTTACTTCTCCCCACTGCACCCATGAGAACATTGCCAGCAGTCTTTTCCCATTGGGCCCAAATTTGCTCTCAGAACCCTTCTGACCAAGGTGCTCCAGGCAGCCACTACCAGCTAATCAGAGTTGACACAAACTGCTATGTTCCATTCATTCTCCAAAGGGAAATGAAGATGAACTAAATTGAATGGAGCTGACTGTGTGAATTACCAACTGCAGCTTAAACTGAAGATATAGTCACAAGACACAGTGATTCTAGTGACTTTCCAGGTACTTTAGCAGCCTATGAAGTCCTTTAGAGGAAAACAAAGCTATTCTGGTAAACGAACTTCTCCAGCCCAGCAGATTCCAAGAACTGGCCAATATCAAGATATCATTCATTCATTTATTCAACTATTATTTATTGAAGCCCACTCTTGTGCTAAACACTGTGCTGGACACTTTAGGCTACACAGATGGGTGGAACACAGATCCTGCCTGATCTAGGAGAGAAGATAAAAGATGTGCAAAACTATACCTTAGGGCTTCAAGAGGCAAAGGTAAGGGGTATGAGATGTCACTTTCAGGTGTGAACTTAGATCTGCCTGTGTTGTACCCGTTTCCATGCCTAAGTCACAATGTCTCAGGGAACATTAGTTAACTCCCTAAAACCTCTTCTCTTTGGTAATTGTTTTTGAAGCAGAGATGTAGCAATTGGCAGGTGACCATTAGCTCAGTTCCCTGTTTAACATTAGCCAAGATTGAGACTAAATGGGATGATTCTTTGTCATGACTTTCATGATTTAGCTGCAACCATCTTGGGTTTTGGTGATGAGAAATCATAGGCGTATAACATTCCCACAACTCAAGTCTGAAACAGAATTTGGGTCTGAATGGGAGTCTTCTGCAAGAATGGAGGAAAATGCGACCTAGAAAGGAAAGAGGCTCTGGGGAAAAAATGGGCCATTCATTATTTTTGAAGGCCAAAGATTAAAAATTTCTTGTTGAGTACCTGGAAATGGGTTCCTGCAGTAATACTGTAGCAGCAGGGCCCATAAAACAAATGGTCCCGGCTTCAGAAGTATTGGCGATAGCCAATTATTGGTAAAGTCCAGCTCAAAACCTCTCTCTCACTCTCTCTCTCTCACACACACACATCACTGTTGTTTAAATATAAGTACTCATATGATTATATCTCTTTTTGTGTTTTATAATAAGGAGAGAGACACTAGCATTGCTTCTAGAATCATGTCAAACAGCATGAGGAATCAAGAAGCCATGGAAACAGCATCTCTGGTTATGTGTAACTATGAAAAGCAATTGGATTTTTGAAAAACTAAACAACAATAAAAAAAACAACTAAGGGTTTTCTTATGAACTGTCTCACAACTACAGTAATGATTTGTTCATTTGTACCTCATTCCATATATAGATAGATAGATAGATAGACAGATATACACACACACACACATATATATAAACAGAGAGAGACTGAGAGGAATATATATTTATATTAATGTATATTAGAGTCATCCTGAAATAAGCCTTAGTAGCTTAGCTTTTCCCTTGATTCTGAGGTTTTGTTTTTCTGTAAAGTTTGTGCATTTTTACATGTTAATAATCTCTTACACATGTACAACAAAGCTCTTTCACATTTGCTACCTCGTCATGTCCTAACACCTTTGTGTGGCAGATAAAGCCACCAAATTTCAGACAAGGAAATTGAGGCTCTGAAAGGTAAAATGGCCTGTCCAAAGTCACATAGTCACCAAAAGTTGGAATCTGGACAATGATTCCTATTCTCAGCCTCTCAAAGCAATGTTCTCCCTACTCTACTATATGGGAGTGTGTAGTATCTGTATCTGTCCCACTGAATAAGCGGAACTCCCCCACTGGCCATTCAGATCCACTCTGTGGGACCTATGCTTTATTCCTCCCCTGGATGAAAACCAGGGCTAGTCCTGTGACTTTTCTGGTCACTCTTGGATAATGAAAAGTTCTCTCGTCAACTTCTGGTCCCCAAATATATCCCATTTTCAGTAAAGGGTCCAGTCCAGTCCCACTTAAGATTAAAACCCCAACAATCTAAATGTCCATCAACAGATGAATGGATTAAGAAAATGTGAGATACACACACACCCACACCCACCCACATACACACACACAGAGGAATATTATTCAGCCATGAGAAAGAAGGAAATCCTGTCATTTGCAACAACATGGACAGACCTTGAGGGTAGTATGCTAAGCATATAAATAATAAGTTAGAGAAATATAAGTACTTTATTGTGGTAATCATTTCACAATATGTATGTCTGTCAAATCATCACATTGTACACCTTAAATGTACACAGCGCTATATGTCAATTATATCTCAATAAAGCTGGAAACAAAATAAATTTTAAAAAAGTCAAAATCCCTATCTTCATTTAAAGCAGAACTGTCTCCATTCCCTCAACTAGAGCCTGCAGTGGAAAGGGGGATAGTGGTCATCTTATTCTCAAGTTCCATGCCTTGCACTTCTACTCCCCACCCTTGCTTAGCTAACTATGGCTTCTGACTTCCTCAGATGTCAAAGCAGAGACAGAGAAGTAAGGGGGCAAGAAATACCTTATTTAGCCAGTGCTGCCATGATAATCCAGCATCAGCGCTCTCTGATGTATTATGTAGTGTTATATTATGATCTTCCCATGTCCCTGCTTTAAAAAAAATGCTCCTCTACCCACAATATCAACTCCTTCATTCTCAACAAACCAACTTACTTTCTTCCCTGATGAGTTGCTTGAGACTCTTTAAAGTACATTGGTTTAAGAATGGAGCTTCTGAAATCACAGCAGCTTAACTTCAAGTCACAGTTCTATTCCTTACTAGCTGTGTGACTTTAGATAAGGCAGCCAATCTGTTTGAGCCTCAATTTTCTCATCTGTAAAATGGGGACAATAATAGTGTTACCTTGCAGGTTTATAGTGAGGATTACAAGAGATAATGTATATAAAACACTTGGCATAAGTCCTGGAGCACAGTAAGTACTCAGTGAATGTTGCCTATTATTGCTTTTACTATTACTCATGCAACAACCATTTACTGACTACCTACCATGAGCTCCTCATTGTGATAGAACTTAGAGAGATGAAAGGCAAAGACCCAGTTCCTGCACTCAAGGAGTTGACATTCTACAGCAGAGGTCCTCAAACTTGCACATCAGATTCACCTGAAGGGCTTTTAAAACTGTCAGTGCAATTAAATCAGAATTTCTGGGTGTGTGTGTGACCTGGGGATCAGGATGTTTTCAGGTGATATGACTATGTGGCCAAGGTTGAGAACCAGTGATCCAGAGTAGCAGTTGGCAAATGTTTTTTGGAAAGGACCCAGAGAGTAAATACTTTTGACTTTGTGGGCCATGTACTCTCTATTGCAACTACTGAACTCTGTGGCTGAAGCACAAAAGTAGCCATAGGCAGTATGTAAATGAATGGGCACGGCTGTATTCCCATTAAACTTTATTTACCAAAACAGAAGCCAGGCCCTCGTTTGCTGATTCCTGGTGTAGACTGTTGAAATAAAATCAAAGATTACAGTAAAGCATGGTGGGTGCAATGATAGGTCAGGCAGCGCATTCTGGAAGCAGTGAAGTCTAAGCTGGATCTTGCAGAGTGTGTAGCAGCTAGTCAGGAGAGGCACAGGGTTGGGGGCGCAGATGGAGGATAGATCTTCCAAGGAGAAAGAAAAGGACAGCAATAGCTATTAGGTAAACCTGGAGAATTGGTGGACCTGAAAATAGTAGTTGGTATAGCTTGAGTGTACAGTAGTTGCTAGGGGAGAGGTAGTAGATAAACCTAGAGAGATGTGAACAAATATGCAGGAGCCAGGCCGCGATGAACTTTATTTGTTGAGTTAAGGAGTCTAAACTTTATCTTGTAGACCATGGGGAATAGTTGCGTTATGAGAGTCACATTTTTGAATGGGCACTCTGGCAGGTGAGGATGAGGGATGGGGGGATGTGTCACAGCAGACTGGTAGCAGTTAGGGAACAATTATAGTGATCTTGTAAGACATAATGAGTGTGAACAAAGTAATTGCTGTAGTGATGAGAAATAGAGGAATTCAAAATACATGAAGAACTAGACTTGACAGCAGGAGATGCATTGATTGAATTGAGAGAGGGCAGTTTAAGGAGAAGAGTGCATCAAGAATGGAGCCTAGGGCTTCCCTGGTGGCGCAGTGGTTGAGAGTCCGCCTGCCGACGCAGGGGACGCAGGTTCGTGCCCCGGTCCGGGAGGATCCCACATGCCGTGGAGCGGCTGGGCCCGTGAGCCATGGCCGCTGAGCCTGCGCGTCCGGAGCCCGTGCTCCGCAACGGGAGAGGCCACGACAGTGAGAGGCCCGCGTACCGCAAAAAAAAAAAAAAAAAA
>RJWK010040215.1:0-20064 GCA_004363435.1 Platanista minor | reverse complement strand
GGTGTGGAGAGTGACCTGTGCTCGCACACAGGCTTCCTGGTGGCGGCAGCAGCAGCCCTAGTGTCTCAGGCCCGTCTCTGGGGTCCGCGCTGGTAGCCGCGGCTCCCGCCCGTCTCTGGAGCTCCTTTAAGCAGCGCTCCCCATCCCCTCTCCTCGCGCACCAGGAAACAAAGAGGAGGGAAGAAAAAGTCTCTTGCCTCCTCGGCAGGTCCAGACTTTTTCCCGGACTCCCTGCCGGTTAGCCGTGGTGCGCTAACCCCCTGCAGGCTGTGTTCACGCCGCCAACCCCAGTCCTCTCCCTGCGCTCCGACCGAAGCCCGAGCCTCAGCTCCCAGCCCCGCCCGCCCCGGCGGGGGAGCAGACAAGCCTCTCGGGCTGGTGAGCGCCGGTCGGCGCCGATCCTCCGTGCGGGGATCTCCCCGCTTTGCCCTCCGCGCCCCTGCGGCTGCGCTCTCCTCCGCGACTCTGAAGCTTCCCCGCTCCGCCCCCCGCAGTCTCCGCCCGCGAAGGGGCTTCTCAGTGTGTGGAAACCTTTCCTGCTTCACGGCTCCCTCCCACTGGTGCCGGTCCCGTCCCTATCTTCTGTCTCTGTTCCTAGGGTTTTTTTTGTTTGCCCTACCCAGGTACGTGGGGAGTTTCTTGCCTTTTGGGAGGTCTGAGGTCTTCTGCCAGCGTTCAGTAGGTTTTCTGCAGGAGTTGTTCCACGTGTAGATGTATTTCTGGTGTATCTGTGGGGAGGAAGGTGATCTCCACGTCTTTTCCGCCATCTTGTCTCTCTCCTATTACTCATTTTTATTATACTTTAAGAACAGTACTCAGTATAACTGGATTCTTTGGTAATCCTAAGTATTTCATTTATTTACAAACATTGTTCCAAGAGGGAATCTACAGGCTTCACCAGGTTTCAGAGTCCATGGCACAAAAAAGCGTAAGGACTCCTAAGAGGGATATAGGTTAAAGGAAGGCTACATTTTAAAATGGTAGAGATTAGAACCTGTTAGGGACTGTGTGGATTAAATCTGGAGGGGGAAAATGAAAACCTGAAAATCCCGGTGAAGGGACTTTTCTCAAAGGAGGACGAATGAGGGCATCACATTCACAAGTTAGCGTTGAATCAAAAGGAGTAACTCTTCCAATAAGACTGAAAGGAAGTGGTAAGACTGATTATGGATGTAGATTCATTTTTTAAGAGACTGATGATTTCATCATGTCAGATTTTTGATATTTGGTGATTTCAGATTGTCTTAAGGTAGTAGAGGTGATGTTTTCAATGGAGCTGGAAGGGTGGATTAGGACAAAGGCTTAGAATGGTCAAACTTGAGAGTAGTTACTGAGACGTCTAGGACAAGGGCTAACCTGGGACACAGACTAGGCTCGCTGAGTGCGAGTGTGTATTGGCTCCCACGAGGCTGAGCCATCCTAAGGCACATGGAACACATTTCGTAGCTCAGCGAGCCCCCTCCCTTATGTGGTTACTGCGATTCTCAATCAGCCTCCTTGTTCACATGTTACCTAATCCTCCCCCTGCCTGCCAGGTCCCGGCTCTCCCAGTAATTGGATGTGGATTTGAAAGCGGCCCTGTTCCCCTTCCCAATGCTCCCTTTTTAGGGCATTCTCAAACCCCAGTGCCGCAGAAGCCTCCCAAACCCATGGTGGAGCCATTTTTATTCAGACTCTTCTTTCTTTATTGACTGCTAAGTTCTTAAAGGAGCATGAAGGAGGCATCACTTTCTCCTTAGCTATAGAAATCCAAGTGCATGCAAATAAAGTCTCTTTATCCTCTTTGGTTAAGTTGTTGGGGGTTTTGTTAAGGAAGATAGGGACAAAGCAGACAGGGCTACACTGAAATGCTGGTTCCTCTGTGCATCTTTGGTTTCTTGGATGTTTCCCCCAGTGGGTCACATGTGGACTTTATTGTGCCAGCTTGGCAGGGTCCTGGCTAGGGTAAGAGGACTCAGGCCTATCATTAACTTCATCCTAAAGCTCTAGAGAAAATCAGAAAATCTGACCCAAACGGGGATTCAGGGCTGCACTAATTCTAGGTATTTGGTCTTATTATCTCTGCAAAATTACCGACTTCTGAGCAGCAATCTGTGTTTGATTCATTTCTTTCTCCAGTGAGGTGTCCTTTTTGTATCAGGCTCTCAATTCATACTTCTTTAATGGATGGATGGATACAGCAAAGATAATATGGCATGAATTAGTACATGTCCATCTGGCACACATGAAACATGGACATTAAAACATCCCCCAATTAATTTGATCCATGTAGAAATTCGAGCTGAAAATCAGACTGGAATGTGGATTTTTTTCCATGCTCTTATTCAGTTTGCCTATATTGAAAAAAATATTAAATTTATAAATTCGTGACCATTTTGTATAAAAAGGTATTATGACATATTATTTGTCCTATCGTGAAAAACTACACTTCAAAACAGTAAGCCTTAGTTAGGTTTAGATGAATAAAAAGAAAAAGAGAAAAGTGCCACATGTGGGTTTTGCATTAAAAATCCGCACAAATACAAAACAAAAATGACGACAATTTTAGTGAGCATGGGTATGTACATTCCTTAAACTTAAGACAAGGCCTCATTTTCAAGAGACTTGGCTTCTAACATCTAAGAATGATGACTTGGATGCTGTAGAGGAGAGGAGAGAGGGTACCACGCCTGCTCTACCCAGTCGGGACACTGTTGGTGAGACATGCAAGTTCCATGCAATTCTGGGGTCTCCAAATTCCCAAGGGAATCACGGACAGACCTCAGTGTTAGCTTTATTTTGGTGTTCAGTTTACTTCTAGTTTTATTTTACGCCCTTTGCCTGCTTCTTGGGCATAAAACCAACTGCATTACATTCCCAAGGTGCTGAATTGCCTTTAAATCACATAAGCCTGTCCCCTGATCCAATATTATCTCTGGATCAATACAAATCTTTGACTTTCTCCATTACTTTCCACTTCTGAAACCGTAGCCAATTCATCACAAAGGACGCCGAAGTAGATGAAAAAAACCCCAACAATTTAGGGCAGGCTAGAAGTATTCCTTCCTTATCAGAATTCCATTTAAAAGGTTTACTGTTAGTTGCTCAGGGAAGGATTCCAGGGAGTCAGATGGACTGTCACCTTCCCCACCTCATGGTTGGCCCCTGAACTGTAAAGTTAAACAGAGCAAAGTCCTTGTCAGATTCTGTCTTCTTTCTTTGCCTGTGCTCATGTGCTCTTCTCAGGGGTAATTTAAGATCCTCCACATTTGTAAGCCTCATTGTACAGAATAAACATTGCAGTGCCTGTTCACTGCCTTCAAGAAGCATTGTAGGTATTCAAGTTCTCACCTATTCATCAAGTCTGCAGTGGCCAATTCGTCAGTCAATTCATACAGTCAAGATTAACCCGCTGAGCTGCTCCCCCGTGAAAGCAAATGACCTGTGGGAAACAGATTGCCTTCCTGAAACATATGCAGGGACATTTTTATGCAGAGCTATGGTGATAAAGAGGAGAGAGCTCCTTCCCCACGCTCCATCCGTTAGGCCTTGCCTTTCAGTGATTTGTTCTTTATGGATGAGCTCTGAGTTTGCATTAGACATGCTGTCCAATAGAACATCTCTACTTGTGTCCTTCACCACATAGGAAGTGTCCTCTGTCTTTGCTGCCTAGTACAGTAGATGCTTCACACATGGTGCGATGCACTTGAGACGTGAATGGTGTGGCTGAGGAAATGAACTTTAGATTACATTTAACTTTATTTAATTTAAATTTAAGTAGCCATATGTTTGGACAGTGTGATTCTAGAGTTTAGATGGCATTTAATTTCATGGTTGTTTTAAACTGATAGAAGCAGCAGGTAGACTGTGTTGAGAACATTGACACAAAGTCACACTGGTCTGCCTCAGAACAAAGGGACTGGCAATTCAGGGTTCACCCTTGGACAAAACCTAGAGGGTTTTTATGCCTCCCCCCCAACAAAATAGGATAAACTTCCTGGGAGGAATTAGGGTTGCTAGTGTGAGGTGGGCAGCCCAGAATAGATCCTTCATTGGACTAGCTTTGGGGAGCTTCCTGTTACCATCTACTCTCTGCCTATCCACTCGGTCTGCAAGTCTACCCACATTAATGGAGCCCTCACACTGGCTTCCATTCAAGGAGGAGCCCACCAAGGAAACATACTGAGACACAGGATAGGGAAAATGGAAACCAGCAATTGCCAGATCAGTTGAAGACTGCAAGCATGAAAAAGAAAAAGATAAACAATCAGGACAACAAATTCAGAAGGAAACCAGGAAAATTTAAGGATGAGTCAAATATTTTTAATGTTATTATTGTTGTTGTCATGATTTTATAAAACCTTTAATTATTATCCTCAGAGAAATGAAGGAAATGTCAAATCTAAAGAATAAGTGCAGGATGCTATGAAATATGAGCAATCAAGGACACAAAGATCTCTTTTTTTTTTTTTTCCGGTATGCGGGCCTCTCACTGTTGTGGCCTCTCCCCCGTTGCGGAGCACAGGCTCCGGAGGCGCGGGCTCAGCGGCCATGGCTCACGGGCCCAGCCGCTCTGTAGCATGTGGGATCTTCCCGGACCGGAGCACGAACCCGTGTCCCCTGCATCGGCAGGCGGACTCTCAACCACTGTGCCACCAGGGAAGCCCACGGAGATCTCTTGAAAATTAAAAATGATTGCTAACATAAAAAAACGTTAATAAATAGAGAGGTTAGTGGCAATAATTGGGTAAAAGCCCCAGGAAATTCAACAAACAGCTCAACATGTAATATTAGAGGAAGATTAAAGCATAAGGGAACAATATAAAAGGGCCGATGTCTGATAAATAAGGATTCCAGAAAGAATGAACAGAAATAAACTATGAAAAGGAAATTAAAGAAGTAAAAAATATTTCATGGAGCTAATTTAGAGACCCAAATCTCTAAATTAATATTATACACCAGTGTTGGAAGAATGAAGGAAAAAAATATTATAGAAATGGCATGAGTCAAATAGGTCACAAAGAAAAATGTGGCATGGATTTAATATCTGATGAGTCATCAGTAGAAAAAGCCATTGACTCCTAGGCTGGGAACAGGCATTTCTGCATGGGTTGTGTGTCATGACATTTGACCGGGGGGAAGGAAATGTTTTGACCTCTGTCTAGCATGGGTCCTCAGGGAGTAATATTTACTAGAAAGTGTAAATACTCTTTACTGATTTTGAACTTTAGTGCTTAATCTGTAGTCAAACCTCCGAATTAACCATAATTTCAAGCCAGAATAAAAATAGTATTAATCTTGATCAAGTAAAAGTTTGTGGTTAACTGAAGATGAGAGTTGGGAGTTGGGAAGGGGGAGATAAAGTTCTATCAATAATATCCTATTTCACAGACTAAGGACTCAGGGATAGTGTTCACCATTGGCAAAACAGTGAATAGCAGTATAAGCATATTATTTGATCGTATAAATGGAGTTACTGGAGCTAGAGTGTTGTAATACAGCTTTCAAAAATGGGAGAGAAAAAAATAATTATAAGAAGTTATCATTTAGCTAAGTTCACAGCCTCCATGGTCTGGAGTCAGTAGATAATGCCTACACAGAAGTAGTGGTGTAAAAATTATTAACATTTATGAATATAATAAAGAAAAACACAGAGAAAAAGCATGAGCAGTGATTGGCTCTCAGGAGTGAAACTGAGCACGAAGGGGTAGAATAAAGTGGCTTAGGAGAGCATTGCTGTTCATTTTAGGTTCTCCTATTAATTTTCTTTTTAACCGTGGACACGTTAACTTGATTAAAATAAGAAAAAATATGGATATGTTCAACTTTTCGAGATCATCTGAAACGACATTTATTTTAACATTCTGAGCAAACAGTGTGGCTCAACTGACAAAGTCTGCAAAGGTCTTGGATAATTTAGTCAATTAAAGTGACGAGGACCATGACACTTGAGTATCACAGAAGATGTGGCAATAAATGTGTTGATAAATGAGCAAGACAAGGAGTTTACATAAAGAGAAGCAATAAAGCTGAAACTTGTAATTCATGTACTGCAGGCCAGACTAACGGTTTGATTTTTGTTCATATCATTAAAGTAAAAGAATTTTACTAAAAAATATTCCAAGTTCTAATAAACTCAAAGGTATAACTTTTCTAGTGGGTATCCAGGCCAGTGTTCTTAAAATGTTTTCATCTAAAAATGACTTCCCACCTCATGGCAGAAAGGCTTTGGTAAGAGAAAAAGATGTACATAAATGAACAGCTATCAAATCTGACCCTGAGATGTCTTCATTCGTTGTCTCACGCAGCATGGCTTACGTATGTTGACCTGGGGAGCCAAAGATGAACTTCTGACTTCAACTCTTCTCTAGTTCTTTGCTTCGACCTATTGGAGCTGTTCTGTCCCGTGCTGACTGCCGTTCCCATGGACTGTCCTGGTCCTGGATCCTGAGAGCTTCCTTTCATCTCTATGTGCCACCAGGACCCAGATCGCTGAGCCTGCAATGCACACATTCACTGCATGACTGCAGGAAGGCCTCTCTTTTCATACACAACAGTGATACCAGTAGCAATAATACCTACAGACATTATTGAACACCTAGTAGGTGCCAATTGCTCTATTTATGTGCAATAACTGTTCCATATTTTGATCCAGTCAATCTGGCACAGAGGCAGAGTCTCTGAATGCTTAAGTGTCTTATTCAAAGTCACATAATTAATTGGTCAGAGGCAGGGCTACGACTGGAATACAGGAATCCTGCCTCTGGGTCAAGTATTTCCTCTAGTACATCATAGTTCCCTCTCTGGGTATTTCCAAGGTTCTAGGTACATGGACAATTGCTTATTTTTATGTGTTGGCCATTCCGTGTGGGAGGGAGAAAAGGGATGTTTGCAAATTTTACGTCTCTTAGTCATAAGGTGGGAACTATTTTGGGAAATGGAGCCAATTCATGTCACAAAGACCAAGTGATTAGTGCTTGTACTCTTCTATAGGCTGCAGTGTGATGCAGTGGAAATCCATGACTCTGAGACATTCAGAGCTCTCCCCGTGGCTTCGAGGGAGCCACCTGGTGTCTCTGAACCTCAGTGTCCTGATCTGTAAGGTAGGAATAAAAGGCCAGAATGCCAGTTGCCCTAAATCAGGGCCATCAAATGCCTGTCCTTAGTGGACATTCCGTAAGTGCCCTTCCCCTCCCCGCTTTACTCTCCACCCCGCGTCCCCTAGCCAGTCCTTCTTGTCGTCGAAAAGTAAAACATCGATTTCTTCCACCCTTAATATGAGTTCCACTTCGCCCTATTCTGCGTTTAATTAGTTCCCCCATTCTCTTGTCCAGTTTCTTACGTCATTAAAGTAGTTCCAGCTGCCTTTTCCCCTTGCTGTTTCTTCCGTGCTGTGATGCTCGGTGAGGCCTGAGTGGAGCCCATTCAGCCCAAGGAGAATCCCGGCCTTCTCACCTCCTGCTCTCCTTCATCTGCCCCGTCTAGGACAGGCTGCGTGTCCCTTCATGCCGGCAGCCCACGCTGACATGAGTGAGGGCCTCTGTACACTGTGTCCCATCTCTCTGCTTATCACCTGACAGCTCTCTGTCCCATCGCTCTCCTGTCTTTACAGTTCCGGCGAGCAGACACCTGCTAACCTTGACGGTGTCTCCTGAAGCGTTAGCCATCGAGAGAGCGTCCTTCGGCTCCCAAGAGCTGGCTGTGTCCAGAAATTAAAGAAGAACAAACCCAAGTCACCATGGTGAGGTTAAACAGGAAAATGTTGTGCAGTGGATTCCTTTTAACAATATACAGCGAGTGCTATCTTTCCGGAAGTCAGGAGCTTTTTCCACATAGAATTTGTCATACTGGATTCGACTTAGTTGGAATATTGAACCACAGTGGTATTTCATGAATGGCAACATCTCAAAATGGGTGAATTTGAAAATGATCTCTGAAAGACTCATAAATTTTCCTGTGACAACATGGTCACGGGAGGTGTGGGTAAATGTGTTAACAGCAGTATATTCTCGGCCAATCTGAGCATACAGTTGGGTAAAAATCATAGCAACAAAATCCAGAGGCCACCCACAGCATTGCCCCCAAAAAGAACACCCAGAAGGTTCGTTCGTATTTCAACATAGTCTTATCAAGTGACGACTATTATTATAACACATTATTATTATTAAGTCACTTGTACCTTAAAAAAACAGAAGTGTATTTTCTTGCAGGCCTGGAGGAACAGAAGTCCAGTATCGAGGTGTGGGCAGGGCCGGGCTCCCTCCAAGGCTCTGGTGGGGACCCTTCCTCGCCTCTTCCCCAGCGTCCGTGGTTCCACGTGGCCCTTGGTTTGTGCAGCGTGACTCTAATCTCTGCTTTTGTCTTCATACGGCCTTCCTAATTGCATCTGTGAAGTCCGTTTCTCAAAGGAGTTCTCATTCCAGGACGTGCCTATAGCTTTTGGGGGGGTGTGGGGGGTCACCATTCAACCCTGCACGTCTGGGAGTTAGAGGGTGGTGGGGCTAGGAGGCTTATAAGCATGGTGCCCGGGGATGCCTTTCTGAAGGGAAAGTGTGGCCAGAAACATAAATAACATTGCAATCGGAAGGAATGGCAAGTACCTATGGCGTAGAATGGCCATGAACTTGGCCTTTCTAGGAATGGGAGGGTACAGTGGCGTCACTGAGGGGAAAAATGGATGGAGATGAAGCATCCAGTGGCCAGAGCATGCAGGTTTGGTGGCCGTTGTGTAATGGCCAGGTACTGGCACATTTTGAGAGTGGCATGTGTGCTCATCAATCGATGGTCACAATTATTCCCTGGCGCCATTTTCTGGTTGCCCCAGGTCACTGCCTTGATGTTTTCTGGCCAGCAAGAGACTCTTAATAGCGTGTTGCTGCTTCTGCTCCTGGCTTCAGGGACGACCCTGCATCTTCCTGTCCACCCTGGCCCCTGTGTCTCCCCCAGTAGTTGTCTAGTTGAGGGAGGAAGCAGGGACGTCCCCACTTTCCCACCTGTAACTTCCAGGTAAGCGGGGTTGGTCTGGATCCAGTACCTTCACCAAACTGCTTTCAGCTTTCTAAGGGTCCTTCCTCACTTTACCTTTATAGTATCTTTCTTTCTCTAGGGCAGCATCAAATTTTATTAATCACTGCAGATGATGGGGAAAGGCAGCGCTAGCTTTAGAGGCTTGCTGCCTCGTTTTCACGGTTTCTTAGCTCAGATGCACTTTTCATCATTTCTCTGTAACTTCCACCTGGACCAGCAGTGAGATTCCGGGGCCTGAGCGGCATCACTTCTTTCAAAGGACGTGGAGACCTATGCCAAGGTCATGGATCGCTTGGCCTTCTGGGAGTGCAGGGAGTTGAAAGGCTGGCCAGACCACACATGCTGTCTCCTGCTTCCCCCTGCAGGGTTCACACAGAGGAGGTACCTTGGGTGAAGACAAAAGAGTCTGCTGGCGACGTCCTGTCACTCATTATAACACCCAGGGCTCCCATGAGCTTAGAAAGAAGAGAGGAGAAATGCAATTTCCACCACCTGTTTGGGATGTTAAAAGGAGTTGCTTTGATTTTTGTAGTTTCAAAATGTATCTATCATCCTAATTAAAATCACTTAAATTGAAGTAAATAACTGAAGTAAATTTATTTATGTTTTTTCTAATCAATTGTGTGGAGTAAGAAGTGAATCACACACACTTTTCGTTTTGATTTGGAACCTGATCACCCAGGCCATTGGAAGTGAGTAGAATTAAATAATTTCTTTTTATACTTGTAATTAGTTTTCCTCTCCTCTAAGAACCCAGAGGAAACGATAATAATTATTAGGTCAATATAATCTTCTCCTCTTAAGCCTTCAGCAAAGGCAATGAAACAGTTTTTCCTTTAATGTATTATAAATATTATCAAGGAAAGTATGTTCAAACCTGATTTAACTATACTCATGTTAATGAGTGCTGTGACCTTTGAGAATGTTTTGTGAAAATGTACTTCGGTTGCTTCTGTTTAGCCAGCAGAACTGCATCTAGTCTTGGTTCTGTAACTTTCAACTGAGCCTCTTATCTGTGGCCCCTTCTCATGACAACGCAGTTGAACGCACACTCTGATCTCTGTCTCTTTTGCCACCAGGAGAAAGGGCTTTGGCGCATCAGCTCAACCACAGGTCATGGGCGAATAGTCCTGAAACATTTCTGGAGGCTCATGGGTAAAACAGCCTTTGGAAATCTTATCATATCATTTTATAGGGGTCTTGTACAAAAGAAAAATAATTGAAGAGGTCACCTGCTTCAGACTCTTTTCTCCAAGTCAAACTCAACATTCTAGCACTAAGTCACTTTATTTTTTCTTACATGAGAGTAAGACGGGACCATTTCACAGTTGAAGCATAGAGTATGTAATTGTTTTCTTGCTTTTTCCCATGAAAAAGAGACTCGAACTCATTTCCTTACTGAAACAAAAATGGAGACTTCCAGTGTAACTCTGCACGAAAATGCAGCCGAGGCACATTGCAGCCGTGGGTAATTAGGAGACAACCATCCTGCCTGTGTCCCAGTCCCAGCTACCACCCCAGCCTGCACAATTTGGAAATAATGCAGCTCTCAGCTGGTGCAGGGAACATTCTCATCCATTAAGCAGTGGGGGAGAGGACTTGAAATTTTGTATATTATTCTATGGTAGCGTTTAACAAATCAAAGCGTTAACTGGAAGGAAAAATACGGTCGTTGTCCAGAAGTGGCACATGCAGTCGTATTTTTGGGGTTTCTGTCTCATGAAGGGAGGCCACCCTTAGAACAGAAAGAACAACACCCAAACAACACAAGCTTTATACAGCTCATGTTATTCTAATTTCCCCTTAACTGTTGAAACACGCTGTGTATTAAAAAAAAAAAAATGTGTTTACAAATTTGAAGGCATAGATTGGTAAACATCATTTAGCAGATTCCTTTGCCAGGACTTCAAAGGTCTTTGAGAACACCAAAACCACAACAGATTGCTGGAAAGTTTGCTGTAAGTGCTAGGCTAGAAAGGCCTGTAACCATTCCCATCTGTTCAGGGCACCTCTGAAAAGAGTCTGGGAACCTCAGCAGTCGTAGGGAGTTACCTGTTATGACACAGTCTTTCTTGAGAGGGCTGTTTAATTTGAACTGTGCTGTTTGGAGACTAAAAAAATAAAATGATTTCCATGAATATTTAATAGACCTTTTTCTGGTTGAGATACCTACACACACATATTACAGTCGACCATTAAAATCTATTTTCAATTCTATTTGGAATTCAGCTGAACTATTGGGTAGACTTTGGTCTGATGTGCACAGTAACACTAAGATGGGAAATTTGAAGCAATAATGGGAGACCCAGGTTTCTGAGCTGGAAACTTTTTAGGGAGCAGCGATTTACTGGCATATTCTTTAAAAACACCAACAGAAAGAAAATGAACACATATTCTATGGTGTGTAATTGCCAGGAAGGTGCCACACATACCTGAAAAATCACTGCTTATGTGCTTAGGTGCCATTATCTTGAAAACTTTAATAGCTTGCAGTTTGGACTTTTGTTTTCATACTTTAATTGCATGGTTTTTGCAGCTGCAAGACCCTATTTCAGTGGTGTGCTGTTCCCCTCGGTAATGCAGTAAGGATGAGTAACTTAAGTAAAGAGAGCTTTAGGTTCCTCTGGAAACCATCTCTTGCCCTACTTTCTCTGTTTTCCTGGGCATGATAAGAATTCAAAGATCCAGACATGTTGCCTGGCAGAGAAGCTTGCTTAGGAAGGAGGCCAAATTGAGTGGTGTCTTCTCCCTACTTTCTCCAGGACTGGATTAATAGATAATACGGCAGTGAAATATCAAGTAAGGTTTGCCAGGTCTGTCAATGTTGTAAGAATTCACTTTGAATCTTTGGAAATTTGAAAACATGACTACAGGATTTTAGATGAAAGCTCTCTGGGGAAATATACCTAGGTAGGGAAAAGATTTCACCTTGCTATGATCAGTCACCTTTCAATTTCTTAATAACAAAACACAATTTCTCTTTCCCATAACTTTTGACTCAGGAAAAGATGCTTGCTTTTCAGAGGGTGACATTTTAAAAGAAAAGTGTAATAAATTAGCATTGCACAAATATCGAGTTACTGGAGGAGCCATTGGTGCTGGAGTTAAAGTTTCTGGAAGACTTTGAGGTCATTGCTCATAAACTCATTCTTCCAGTAGAAAATGAAAGGACAAGAAAAGACTAAGATTTATAAATGTTTGCTTCAAAATGTGTTACTTAAGTGAGTATTTACTATGGGATTCTGACAAGAAGAAAGATCAGGAGAAACTGCTGGCAGCTCAGCAATAAGGAAAGTTAAGGGAAAACCCCACAAACACACAAACAAACAAACCGAGTAAATGTATGCCTTTTCTTTGCTGCTGCTGTTGTTGTTGTTTTTTAAATTAATTAATTTATTTTTGGCTGCATTGGGTCTTTGTTGCTGTGCACGGGCTTTCTGTAGTTGCGGCAAGCGGGGGCTACTCTTCGTTGCGGTGCGCGGGCTTCTCATTGCAGTGGCTCCTCTTGTTGCGGAGCACGGGCTCTAGGTGCACCGGCTTCAGTAGTTGTGGCACTCGGGGCTCAGTAGTTGTGGTGCACGGGCCTAGTTGCTCTGCGGCATGTGAGATCTTCCTGGACCAGGGATTGAACCCATGTCCCCTGCTTTGGCAGGCGGATTCTTAACCACTGTGCCACCAGGGAAGTCCCTGCTATTGTTTTTTAGTTGAAACCAGGAAATCTTATTCAAGAGAGGAAGCAGTTTTCCGTTGTTTTTAGTGCTGGATGGAAGTTTAAGTACCTTCACAAGAAAGTTAAACGTAGATGTCATACGAATGTGAGGTTTTAGATAGATGATCAATGGAATGTGATTAGCAGCTGTCTAATAGACACCGTTGTCTAATATGTATCACTGTGGTCGTTACACAATGAATTAGTTGATGAATTGGTTTCAAATAAAACTTGAACTAGCTTAGGCAAAAACGGGGAAGTATAGGCTGATAGGGTTCAAATAGGTGTGGCCAAGCCTGGTCTCTAATGACACCAGGGTCAGGAACGCCAGGACACCAGACTCTTCTTCCAGCTCTCCCTTTGGCTGCTTTTTTCACATTCACCTCTTTTCTCAGACTGGGCCTCCTCTGTGCTAAGCAGAAGCCTGGGTACTTGACATTTCCCACCTCTATCACCAGGCAGAATAGGGCTCCTAATTTTTGTTTCCAAGTTCAAACATCACAGGGAATGGGGTGATTGGCTGAGATTGGGTCAAGTGCATAGTCCAGAACCAATCAACTCTCGTCAAGGAGATGGCTTCTGTTATAAGCCCAGAGGGGCCAGCCGCCTGTCCCTAGATCAGTGGCCTAGATCGGAGGAGGCGCAGGAGGTTTTAAGAGTGCAACCAAAACACACTGTGAAAGAAGGGGGAGAGCATATGACCCAGAAGAAGGAAGTGCTGTCTGGAGCAAACGAAATAGTAGGCACCTACTGCTTTCAGTTAGTACCTGAACATTATTTAGATCCAAGCTTTAACCCCCTACATGCAAAACTCTTTCTATGGAAGAATATTGTTCAGTGGTAATATTTTTTTAAAATAACCTAAGCAATGGAAAAAATTGAGAAAAGACCATACTACATATAGTCTCAAAATTAAGGAATATAAACTAATTACAAGTAAAACATAAAATACCCAAATAAAAAATTTAAACTCCCTCCCTTTACAATACCTGCATCATCTGGATTTCATTTACCCTAGGGGAGCTTTGGGATACAAAATGACTTGTTATAGGCATGAGACTGCTGATATTTTCGGATGGTTTGGAGATTTCAGCTGTTCTCTTGCTCTCTGGTACTAATACACTGCGAACTGTTTCAAGGCAGATGATCAAGAGTGAATAGTATTGGGTGTTTTGGAGTCAGAAAAGATGGGATAGCTTTTAAAGACAGCTCACAATGATGTTATCTGTAACTTAGCTGTGGAAGGAAAAAATGAAGTTGATTGTTTAATGAAACATGTTTGATGAAGCAGAATGTGCCCACAATTTTGTTAATCAAGAACATTCATAATTACATTACTTCTTAATAGAGAAGTAAAAAGTTATTTCAATATCATTGCTTTAAGTGTGGACTTTAAAAAAGTTTTTTAAAAGACACTATTTTGACAAAAGTCTTGTGGGTTTTTTATTTATTTTTTGGCCAAATTAAGCAACCTTTTAGTACATTCTTTTATTTTTTTTCACTAGATATATGAATTAAACCCTTCATAGTTGGAATACTGTGTGCTCTTAAAACTCAAGTATGTTGATGTTTCAATGAGAACACATAGTTCTCAACAGAAAGGTCTCATATAGGTCAACTGAACAGAGAGAAATTGACTTCTCTTCAGGAAAACACATTTCCATCTTTGATGTACATTTATTTATTCAATAAATATTTATCAGACACCTATAAATTGCTAGTCTCTGGGTTAAAGCTGTAAACAGGAAGAGGATTCCCTGACTTAAGGAGACCCTGTTTTAGTGATACATACGTGCAGTATGTGTCAAGTAGAAATCTCATTGAGTGCCAGCCAAGGACAGAATGGAACTTAGAAACTTGGGTAAATTTTAACTTTTACATTCCTCAAGGTTTTAAAATGTTTCCCCTTATTCTTCAAAAGTGAATCATCATTCTGTGCCCAAAGTTTAATTAGATATTTAATCATTTCACTAGAAAGTATAAAGTACCATACTAAACTGTAAAGTACTTCTAGTATAGGGACTCCATAGATAATATCAATGGACCAACGCTTTCTTCAGGTTTTACGTTTAAATAAATGATTCCACCCAACCCTTTGTAGTAGAAGAGGCCACAATGTCACAAAGGCTTTCCTCCCGTTACCTGGTCAATGTTGAAAACATATCAAGTAACTTTCAAGGTATTTTATTTGGAAAAGATTTTCTTTTTAATTAAGAAGAAAGGAAAATGACTTAGAGATGTTTGACACCACTGATAAGCATACATCTAAAAATTATTTTATTTGTTCAATCTTTCCTTCTTAATAATCCTTCATTTAGGAGAGGAGAGAAGTCAGTGAAACTAAATGAAAACTGGTGAAAAGATAAGGCCTTCTCAGGCCTTTAGTAAATTACCTGGAAAATGAGAAAAAGGAAATCCTTAGAGACAGTGTTCCTTGAGACCTAGAACCATTTTCGAATGCAATGCCAGCTGTTCTCTGAGTCATAGGGAATCGCGTGTTTGTTTAGGATGTACTAATTTCAAATTAATTCCAATTTCAAATGATGGTCATAGGGTCACCAATGTTTTATTTTTAAATCTTTTCTCCTATAAAGTTTCTTAGTAATTGAATTTGTAATCATATGTGTTACAGTGGATCTAATTAGAAAAAAATAGGTAAATAAACATAAAATAACTAAAAGCAGAAAACAAGAATTTTTCAGCAATACCAAGAGAAAGTTGATAGTTGTTGAGATAATATTTTGGGCATTATGTTCCATTACATATTGTGCTGTATTGTATATAAGAGAACAGTGTATTGTGTGTTGTCAGTTAAAATGAAACAGTTGGTGGGAGGTGACTTTTTCCTCTCTGGGTTGTCCCGCAGTGAAAGAGGGTCTCAGAACAAGAGTGCTCTTGGTCAGTGCATGTTTAGACATCAGATACATACTGTCTTATTTTCTTTTTCTCAGGAAAAGATAATGGTTCCTTTTCAGGGTTAGTGAACACAACACCATAAAAGCTTGGTTGGTGAGAGAGAGAAGTAAAGTGGTACTGTTAGGGTTAGGGGACAGGAAGCCCCAGTGGGGTCAAGACAGTCCAGGGAGAACACAGTACAACTCACATGGTGTGATGGTTAATTTCATGTGTCAACTTGACCTGGCCAAGGGGTCCCCAAATATTGGTGAAACATTATTCTAGGTGTGTACGTGAAGGCATTTCTGGAGAAGATGAACCTTTGAATCAGTGGCCGGAATAAAGGAGTTTGCCCTCTTCATTGTGGTTGGCCCTCGTCCATATCATTGGAGGCCTGAATAGAGCAAAGGGCGGGATACAGGAGAATTTGCTCTCTGCCTGACTACTTGAGCTGGGATATCAGTCTTCTGCCCTTGGACTGGGACTTACACCATCAACTTTTCTGGTCCTTCAGACTTTGAACCTTCAGACTTTGGATTGGAGCTAACCATTGGATTTCCTAGGTCTCCAGCTTGCAGACAGGAGATCAGCCTGCATAATCATGAGATCTTCCATAATCATTTTTCTGTATCTATATCTGTATCTCTGTCTCTGTCTCCATCTCTATATCTCTCCATCCTCTGGCTCTCTGTACTTCCTTAGAAGTGTCTACTCTCATACAAGCTTAAATAAGACACCTCACCTTCTTCTAAATCCAGGAGATACCTACTCCCCAGAGCCAAGGGGCATCTTCGCAATAGGCAAAAGGCTTCAATTTTATTCTTTGACCTTCAATATAACTGCAAAGATAACTAAATTGTATTAAATATGTGAATAAATTCAACAATGGAAACAGATCCTTTTATTTAGTAATAATTCAATTTTTCATTTTAGATCTCAATGGCCTGTCACAAAGAACTGATTGCAGCCATCACTCAATGATTATTACTGTGCCCCCTTTATGTCTAGGGTGGATTTAATAAATGACTCTTCATGTCATTTCCTTATTTTATGTTTCAGAGCCACCACCCCTTTTCTTTGATGCTCCATGACTCCCTTTAATTCAGAAGCTTAGGATCCATTTAAAGATTTATGTTACAGAGTGATTATAGTCTATTGTTATGCTGGTGATATCTGTACAATTGGTACCTATTGTATGTTGAGACACAAAGACTGGAAGGTTTGAATTGGACTTTCTCCCTTATCTGTGGGGAAAGCCTGCTTTTGGCATAATATCTGGCCAATATTTTACCATTGCACTTCTTATCAATGTGCCACATAATTTCTATTTCAATTCAACCTTTGTGACTAAGGCCAGATTTAGAATGGAGCAGCTATGTCCTCAACAGCAAAAACACACATGAATTTTCTTCCTGACTACGGGGATCAACTTTCCTGCCAAAAATGAAAGGAGAACTCTGGATTGGTTACCAATTTTCTGCTTTGGGAGATTTCAAATGTTTTACTATTAATAAGTTGAGCTATAAGGTAATAAATATATGTTTAATTTTAAACATGTGTGTAGGACTGAAATACCCACGTTGAAAAAAATATTGAAACTAACAATTTAATTGACTTTTTGCTTTTCTACCAAAGCAAAGACAGACCAATTATATAGTCAGCTTTGGTTAGGACATTATTACCTGTACAACTTCCAGGAAAAATCAATGACCTCTCATGAAATGGAAGGTGGTTTAAATGGCCTCCATTCAGTTTGTTGTTTAGGAGAATTAGCCAAATCCAAAATGAGGATGATAAATCTGATTTTCATTACTTTTAAATTTATAAACATAAAGGTACACTTGGAGAACCGATTTTTAATTTGGGTGAACAGAGACGGGCCAGCTTGTTCCACAAGGTTCAACTGAGTTCTGTCTCCATTCCTTCTGTGTTTCCTGTGAGTCAGGCACTTTGTCAAGTGACGGGAATAAAGATGAATAAGAAATATCCATGCTAATTGTGCTGTCAGGGGTGTTGGAACTAGCCGCAGCAACTTCTCCTGCAAACGATGTGGTGTGAGTGCTAAGGGGCCGGTACGCCAGTATGGGGGCACCCTTCTGGAGTAGCATCCACAGAGGTCTGGAGAGTTCCCTGGAGGAAACCTGAGTTGCACCTTGAGGCGGAGGGCCAGTTTAAGGCTGAGGGGAAGAGTGAACAATGACGAAGGCATGGAGCCAAGAAGCAGGGCAGGTGGAAGGGGCAGACATTGCTCTTTAGAGTTCATACCACGAGAGGGGAAACAGTAGATGAAGCTGTGCCTGTAGGTGCGTCAGGCCGTGGAGGTCCTTGTGTGCCATCTGGAAGCAAGTGATGAAGCCCGTGGAGGAGCATGACATGATTAAGTTTGCATTTTGGAAAAACAAATATCGCTGGTGTTTTATGAAAGCTGAATTTCAAAGGGAAGAAAAACCGAGTTGGGGTCCAAGTGAAGAAGGCTTGGATTTCAGTAGCATAGTGAGGAAAGAGGTAACACACATTATTTTAAAAATTGGGTAGTACAAGCAACAGGTCCTAGTAATTGACTAGATGTTCGGGAAGAGAAAGGAATAATAGTACTAACAATGATGGCCTATACTAAATTGTAGTTTTCTCTAAGCTGTAGCACAGTGGGATGAATGAGAGAAAGCATCTGTCCCTTTATTCATTCATTTACTTATTTATCTCTTCATGTGTTTTGTCCTTTAGAACTTATGATCTGACATACACAGCCAAGTGAATCAATAATGACTATATATTTAAAATTACAGTACATCTATTCTAGGGCACTGCAAGATCTCAGAGAAGTCACCTTTACATAAAAGATGATTCGAAATAGCCTACATACTATCTCATTTAGTAATTAAATATTATTATGCCATTGTGGCAGCTGGCATTTTCTTAAACAAATAATGTAGACAACTGTCCTTATTTCAACAGAAAAAAAAGATAAATGTTGATAATGGTTGAAATAAATGTTCATCTTGAGGTGACCTACATGCTATAGTTTCAAACTCACTTTTTCCCAACTCGTACAAATGCCCACTCACACACACGCCTATGACATTTATCTTTGTCACCAATGTCCCATCAGACATTTGAGGAGTTTCATCAATGTCAACCAAGAACCATTTGTAACACTGAATGCGTCCAACTTTGAAGCTATACCTCCTGCAATTCAGCTTTTGCCAAGCTGGAAATGTGCATGGGTAGATGGCAGAGCTCTATTATGGGATGAACAGGGTGACTGCAAACAGGGCAGGAGAGAAACTCTCTCAGGACATCTGGAAGCCAGTTGCCGGCAATGCAGCACAGCCCTTGGCTGCGATAAAACAAATAAGGCAAACAGATCAGGCTTAGGTACAGCCATCAGAGATGGGGTGATAGGGAGCTTGCTATGAGATGACAAAAACAGAAAGCAAAGCATAGTCCCAACTGGGCGGACTGTGTGTAGACCTCAGGATGAAATATATTTCTTCTTGACCGTGGCTATGTTAACATCGCTTATAGTTACATCTGTTTAAATCACTGTTTTGAATGTTGCTCACATTTTCTGACAAAGTTTCTGTGTGTAGGAGGTAAAGAATTTCTTCAACTAGGTTTGCAATTAAAGCATAATTCAAACCACTGTAGTTTCCTAGGGCATTCTAAGTCCTAACCTAATTTTCAAAGTGTAATTTTCCAGTACTACTCATGATAAAAATAAGACCTGGACAGAGAAAAAGAGGAAAGGAAAGCATTTACTTTTTTCTCTGACGTTTTGGGATTACTTTGTGTGGTTAGAATGGATCTGAAAATTAAAGAAATAAAATGAGACCAAAAAATACTGGCTCAATCAATTTGCTTGCAGTGGCTCCATGGATTCTCACAATACCCTCGATATGACCTCTACCAGGGGTTGGAGACCTGTGTCCCTTCTCGCTTTGCCAGTTCCACCCAGCCCTAAAGGTGAGCAATGTTCTATAGAGCAGAGTTTTAATTTGTGCTCTTTCCAAACAGCAGAAAATTCCACATTGTGCCAGAATGACTGCATATGTTTGGATAAGTGATCCACGTAAGATTAAAATCTTATAAATTAATAAATAAAGTAGGCATTAATAAGTCTACTATTAAGACTGCGGTTTCCAGAAGGTTGAGAAGGGGCCTGATTTGCTTGCTTTGTTTGATTCAAACCTCCTCTGTGTGTTACTGGTTGAAGAAAATGAATTACATTTATGATATACATTTCAAGTGTAAGATGAATGCATTTTAGTTTTAGAAAATACACCATAAAGTGATTGGTTTTAAGATAAAACTTACACTTTTTTCAGCGACTAAAAATTCCCTGGCAGGAACACAAATGTGCCATTTTGCGTTTTATCACGTAGTATAAAAACTATGAGTGCTGGGCTTCCCTGGTGGCGCAGTGGTTGAGAGTCCGCCTGCCGATGCAGGGGACA
>RJWK010040214.1:0-20066 GCA_004363435.1 Platanista minor | reverse complement strand
TTGCGGTACGCGGGCCTCTCACTGTTGTGGCCTCTCCCGTTGCGGAGCACAGGCTCGGGACGCGCAGGCTCAGCGGCCACAGCTCACGGGCCCAGCTGCTCCGCGGCATGTGGGATCTTCCCGGACCGGGGCACGAACCCGTGTCCCCTGCATCGGCAGGCGGACTCTCAACCACGGCGCCACCAGGGAAGCCCCCTCCATTTTATATATACTAGTTTGCATCTGTTAACCCCAAACTCCCAATCCATCTGACCCCCACCCCACCTCTCCCTTGGCAACCACAGATCTGTTCTCTATGTCTGTGAGTCTGTTTCTGTTTCATAGATAAGTTCATTTGTGTCATATTTTAGATTCTATATATAAGTGATATCATATGGTATTTGTCTTTCTCTTTCTGACTTACTTCACTTAGTATGATAATATTAGGTCCAATCATGTTGCTACAAATGGCATTATTTTGTTCTTTTTTATGGCTGAGTAGTATTCCATTGTATATCTTTTTTATCCATTTATCTGTCGATGGACATTTAGGTTGATTCCATGTCTTGGCTCTTGTGATTAGTGCTGCTATGAACATAGGGGTACATGTATTTATTTATTTATTTGGCTGTGCTGGGTCTTAGTTGCAGCACGTGGATCTTCATTGTGGCTTGCGGGATCTTTAGTTGTGGCATGCGGGATATTTAGTTGCAACATTTGAACTGTTAGTTGCGGCATGTGGGATCTAATTCTCTGACCAGGGATCGAACCCAGGCCCCCTGCGTTGGGAGCATGGAGTCTTAGCCACTGGACCACCAGGGAAGTCCTGCATGTACCTTTTAGAATTAGAGTTTTGTCTGTGTATCTACCCAGGAATGGGATTGCTGGATCATATGGCAACTCTATTTTTAGTTTTCTGAGGAACCTCCATACTGTTTTCTATAGTAGCTGCACCAACTTACATTCCCACCAATGGTGTATGAGGGTTCCCTTTTAGGAGAGCTGGGTTTTATTCCTTCAACAGTTTTATTACCTTGGGTAACTCATTTGACCTGTATTGGATTTAATATCTCTATATGTGGAATGAGAAGTTTGTAGCACCGGGATTCTTTCATCTCCAAAATTCTATGATCATTTACAGTTGGAGGGAGGTAGTGGCTAATACGAAACAGCAATTATATAGTGAAGCTAATGCTTTTTAAAAAAACATATGAGCAGCATCCTCATGGGGATTGCTAGCACATCATAAAATTGTTTGCTGGGTCTGGAAAATATTTGTCCTTATCACTTATTATAATTAGCCAGTTGCCAGAGCTATTAACATGTTCAGGTAAGAGGAAGGCAGGCATGAGAGTGGCTGAAGTTAAAGCAGGATTAGATGGCAGCGTTAAACTTTCTGGAAGGATTGTCCTCATATAGGTACTGTACTGAGATCATTGATCTTTATAGTAAGTTTGTGCCTTTATCCGTAAATTTATACATGTTATTCATGTTAAATAAATTTCTATAGAGTAAGAGTTCTGCTTCAGATCTTAAAAAAAACCTTCCTGATTAGAAAAATGATATTATTTCCTTAGTCATTGATACTTTGAATTAAAAAAACAGATCCATTCAAGCTAGTTGAACTAAAGGGGTATGTGTACATATGTGAAAGGATGAACTATTAAATGGCAATGAAAATGAATCACACACAGCACAGTCGAACCTCCCAAATGTAAGATTGAGCAAAAGACGCCAGATACAAAACAACAGATACTATATGGATCCATTTATATGAATTTCAAAAACAGGCAAAACTAACCCATGATGTTAGAAATCAGGATAAAGGTTACCTTTGGGATGGAGGAAAGGAGTTAGAGAGGGACTTCTGGGGTGCTAGTATCATTCTATCTCATGACCTAGGTGGTGGTTACACAGGTGTGTTCACTTTATGATAATTCATTGAGCTTGTGATTTGTGTGCTTGTCTGTGTATGTGTTACATTTAAATTTAAAAGGTTAAGACTTCCTTGGTGGCACAGTGGTTAAGAATCCGCCTGCCAATGCAAGGGACATGAGTTTGAGCACTGGTCCGGAAAGGTCCCAAATGCTGCAGAGCAACTAAGCCCGTGTGCCACATCTACTGAACCTGCACTCTAGAGCCCGCGAGCCACAACTACTGAGCCCACGTGCCACTACTACTGAAGCCCACGCACCTAGAGCCCATGCTCCGCAACAAGAGAAGCCACTACAATGAGAAGCCCACACACCGCAACAAAGAGCAGCCCCTGCTCACGGCAACTAGAGAAAGCCTGCGCGCAGCAACGAAGACCCAACGCAGCCAAAAATAAATAAATTAATAAATTAATTAATAAAAAAAAAATTGTTTTAAAGTTAAAAACACTTGAGTTCTACACTGTGGATTCCTGATTCCAAGTGGCAAGAAAAGTATGTCTAGAGAGGGAGAACCCAGCTTAGGCTTGAGCAGGAGGGACAAGAGCTGGGCTCTGGAAATAAGGTGGGTGGAGAAGACATTCCAGTTGGGCCAGCCGGGGGCAGAGTGAAGACAGTGGTCAGACTGAAGTAAAAGATGTGTACAAGAGTGTGTAAGGTGGGAGCTGAGGCTGGGAGGTAATTCTGGGAAAGACCATGGGTGGGGCTCTTGAGTACCCAGCGGAGCAGCTTGGTTTTTTCTTTTGGATAGTGGGAGATCACTGAAGATTTGGCATATTGATAGCAGAACTTTAGGATGCTGGAGAGGAGGGTACTCGGTAGCATGGAGTGGTAGGTGTGGGGACAATTGTCACGGCGGTACTGGAGAGGGGCAGATGGAGGACTGCACTCTGAGATTCTCTGAGATATGTCTGGTAGTGTTGATCCTGGCTAGTGTTCCACCTCCTGTTCTTGCTAGTGTAGACATGTTTGGGTTTTTATCCTTTCCTAAGTGGGCCCCAGGGGCGTCAGGCTCAGGCTGTGTTGAGGGACAGCTTGGTATATTGTGCCCCTGAGGATTCCCCCATGATTGGATCCTTCTCAGAAAGTTCGTGCTCTCACCTGAACCAAGCCTGCCCCACCCTGCCCCAGTGGGGGCCAAGCATGGGACCCATACGTGAGACCCTTATATTGTATTGCCCCTTTCAGCCCTGATCATGCAGAGTTTGTGGCAGTGGAAACCTCAGTGTGACGGTGCCCAAGCCTGGGGATGCCCTGTGGGCAGGACATGCTGGGGATTGGCCAGTGTGCCTCATTTAGGCTAATGTGAGTATTGCTGAGTCCCCTGGGTGAGTGTTGCTGATCACTCTGTAGAATGCAGATGGTGGAGGGCAGTGGGGTGGTCTCTTCATTCCAGGAATCTGTGGCAGGGGGGCTTAAGCAAAATTCCCTTGTAAAGAAGCATCTTCCCTTGTCTTCACTCTTTGTAGCCAACCAGATATGCTGTCCAAGGAGAAAACAATTGATTAAGGCAGAACTGCGGTCTGATGAGACGTATCCCGGGGCCAGGAGTGACAGTGTTCTAAGGTGGGGTGGTCCATATCTCATAAAGACGAGGAAAACAGGATTTGTCCTTTGCCAAAAATGGCAGGATAGCAGAGCTTGAAATAACGGCAACATTTGATTACGGTGGTTTATTATTTTCTAAGGCACTTCATATGCATTATCTTATTTTCCATTTTGAGCTTCTCAACCAGGCTGTGAGAAAGATAGGGAAAAGAGGGTTATCCCTGCTTATCATGTGAGGATTTATGGGCAGGTATCCGGAAAGGTGAGGTGGTTTGTCCAGTCTCAAAAGTGGTAAGGGGTGGAACTTGCAACCAGGTCTCTCCACTCCAGGTCCAGATTTCTCTCGATATACTAGCTATATTTCCCCAACAGGATTCAACTGTCCTGCAGTAACCGTAGGATAAGTTTAGCCCCAGGGACATTGGGCTTACCGGTTTCTGAAAACATCTGATGGGGAGGTGGTACATGTTGGATTGAGGGGACATAGGAGGAGGAAATGAGAGAAGCGGAATGATAATTGTTGCCTGACAGGTGAGTGCAGTGTTCCTTTTCCCAAGAAGCAACCAAGACTAGACTATGGGCATTGAGCAGAGGACGACAGAGGGGGCAGGGAAGATGGCAGCATGAGAGGGGGACAAAGCACCATCCAGTAGCTTGCTGGAGAGGCTCCCCCCTACCTTCCCTACCTGCATCAGATTGTATAGACAACATGGGAGGCTCCAGTTGGTCAGTAGATGGCTCAGTTGGACTGAAGGCTACACCCATTCAGGGTGAGGGTCCAGAAGATCTCTAGACCTCTCTGTACTGGAATGGGTGCCACTCCCTGTAACTTCCTAAGGAGTGTAAAAACGCAACAGACTAAACTTTCCAGCAGTCTACACCATGTGCATGCTCATCAGGGAAGACTTCACAGCCAGGGCAGAAGTCCAGATGAGTTGGGAGGGGTTCATTTCACCTGTCAGATGCTGCTGGTCTAATGTGAAGCTCACTGTGGCTTTTGATCAAGGTAATTACTGTTAAAGGTTCTAGGTGGCAGCAAAGTCCGGATGAGCAGACCTGAGCTTAGAGGTGGCATGAGGGGTCCCCAGTTGAGCTGAATGCAGAGCAACCATTTGGCTTTTCTGGGTTGCCTAAAGGGCAGAAGGTCCTGTTATAATCTAAGGCATGTATCTTTGCCTTCATTAAACTTCTTGAAATTTTTGATATTAAGGGGTTACTTTCCACTGGGTGCAGTGGCAGTTCCTGCAAAGATATATTTTGAGAGTTAAATGAGAAGTCTTGCTCCCTCATCTTACTATTTCCAGCCTTGGTGACCAAGGTTCACCCTCTGCATCATTCTTCTTGATTTTCTAGAATTTGAATATGTCTGGTCTTGGTAATTGCCGTGTGTGTGTGTGTGTGTGTGTGTCCAAGCAAGTGTGTCTGCCGTGACTAGGGGTCAGGGCTTCTCCCTGGGGCCATGGCATTTCCTCCTGCCACATCCTTCTTTGAGATCCTTGGCAATGATCCGTGCTACACTGTGGCAGAACCTTGAAAACATTATGGTAAGTGAAGGCCAGACATAAAGGACCACATATTATATAATCCATTTATATGAAATGTCCGGAATAGGCAAATCCACAGACACAGAAAGTAGATTAGTTGCCAGGGAAGGGGGTGAGGGGAGGGATAAATTAGGAGGCTGGGATTAACATATACACACTACAATGTATAAAATAGATAACCAGCAAGGACATACTGTATAGCACAGGGAACTACGCTCAATATTATGTAATAATCTATAAGGGAAAAGAATCTGAAAAGGAATATATATATGTAACTGAATTGCTGTGCCGTACACCTGAAACTTACATGATATTGTAAATCAAGTATACTTCAATGAAAAATTTTTTTGAAAATTGGTTGCCCAGGGTTGGAGGGGTTGATAAAATTGTTCTGAAATTGATTGTGATGATGAATGCACAACTAAATACTAAAAGCTATTGATTTGTACACTTTACATGGGGGGATTGTATGGTATATGAGTTATATCTCAAGGAAACTTTTTAAAAAGAAAAGATCCTTGTGCAATACAGACACAGTGAGTTGGCTGCAGAGACTGTGTGATGTGACTGCAGTGAGGTGGGGGCAGGTCTTGGGGACAGACTCCATGCAGGAGTGGCTGAGAGCGAATTCTGAGATGGGCAGAGGTTAATTCAATCCTTGGGATTTCTGCAGCTTTTTTCTTCACTAGTTTATTTTTCTGTCTTCCCTAGTCCAGTCCATAGACGGTCTTGGTCATTAGTAAGCAGCAAGGTCTTACTGTATAACACGGGGGACTATATTCAATATCCTGTGATAAACCATAATGAAAAAGAATATATATTGTATAACTGAATCACTTTGCTATATAGCAGAAATTAAACACTACATTGTAAATCAACTGTATTTCAATAACATTTTAAAAAAACTAAAAGAAAAGAATTTGTATGGATTCACAGTCTTTTCAACACTTGTTTTTATCATATGTCTATTTTTTTCAATATAAGGGGTATAAAATAGTACCTTGCTACTGTCTTAATTTGCATTTCCCTAATTACTAATGAGATCAAGCATCTTTTGGTACATTTATTGGCTATATTTCTTTCCTCTTTAATGTAATTCAGGTCAAATGTTTGGCCCATTTTTCTATTGGATTGCTGCTTATCTATTCCCTATGGCTTTGTAAAACTCAGTATACTGATTATATATTATGGTTACTAAACATTTGTCTGTTATCTGTGTCACAGATACGTTCTCCCTGTTTGTAATTTGCCTTTAACTTTACTTTGGGGGTCTTTTAGTAAACAGAAACTCTTAATTTTAATGTAGCTTAATTTATCAATATTTTCTTTTTTGTTTAGCACTTTTCTGCACTTCTTTAGTAAATTCTTTTATATGCTAGGGCCCAAAACAATATTCTATCTTTTCTTCTAGAAGTTTTGATTTTTACATTTAATTTTTTTGTCCTTCTGGAATGGATGTTAGTGTCTGCTATGAGACAGGGAATCTAATTTTACTTTTTCCCCATATGGACAATTAGCAGTACCAGCTTCCTTTCATCTCTGACATGTAGCACTGTTCCATATTTGTGTGGGGTTGTTTCTTGGCTCTTTATTGTGTTCTGCTGGTCATATTTTGCGTATATTTGTGCCAATACCATCTTGCCTTAATCACTCTGGTTTTATGTTGTGACATCTGCTTAGGCAAGTCCTCCCCACCATCTTCTCCTTTAGCAACGTCTTGACTATATTAGGATCTTTGCTGATTTACATTTTACCTCCCATATGGGATCATAATGTTACTACTAGTTTATAACTTGCTTTTAAAAGAAACCCTTAATAATAATAATACATTGTGAATATTTTGGCATTATTATATAATTTTTAATGACTACATGATATGTTATTTAGATATTCCACAGTTTACTTATTCCATCCCCCATTTTTGGATATTTAAGTTGTTGTCAAATTGTCATTATTATAAACAATTTTGTAGTGAGTGTCCCTGTGGCAAAATATCCATGACTATTTCCTCAATATGGGAGTAGGCTGTCTAAGTCTAAGGATTGGCACAATTTTCAGGTTTTTCTTTTTTTTAAGTTTTTTTTTGATGTGGACCATTTTTAAAGTCTTTATTGAATTTGCTACAATATTGCTTCTATTTTATGTTTTGGTTTTTTGGCCATGAGGCATGTGGGATCATAGCTCCCTAACCAGGGATCGAACCCACACGCCCTGCATTGGAAGGCGAAGTCTTAACCACTGGATCGCCAGGGAAGTCCCTAGGTTTTTGATAGAAATTGCTAAATTATTTTTTAGGAAGTTCACATGAACTGTGTGATAGTGAGGTCTCATGGCAGGCTCCCTTACTAACAGTGAACATTATCATTTAAAAAAACAACAACAGCATACATTTTCCAACTCCATAGGCAAATAATTTAAAACCAAGTTAAATTTGGCTCACATGTCTAATCTGGATTAGCACATTCTATGTTTGTATTTTTCTGGTGAACAGCCATGGGGTTTCATACACTGAACACGCTCCTAAATACATCTCCCTTTGTTCCATTAGGGGAACTGAGCTAGGCCTGCGGGCCCATGGAGAATCAGACTGTCGGGTGATGGAGTTTATTTTGCTGGGATTTCAACTCAGCAGGAAGGTGGAGCTGCTGTTCTTGGTGCTGCTACTGCCCACATTCCTGCTGACACTCCTGGGGAACCTGCTGATCATCTCTGTTGTGCTGTCCTACTCCCGCCTCCACACCCCCATGTACTTCTTTTTTTTTTTTTTTTTTTTTAATTTTATTTATTTATTTATTTATTTATGGCTGTGTTGGGTCTTCGTTGCTGCACGCGGGCTATCTCTAGTTGCGGCGAGCGGGGGCTACTCTTTGTTGCAGTGTGCGGGCTTCTCATTGCAGTGGCTTCTCTCATTGTGGAGCACGGGCTCCAGGCTCACAGGCTTCAGTAGTTGCAGCACGCAGGCTCAGTAGTTGTGGCTCATGGACTCTAGAGCACAGGCTCAGTAGTTGTGGCACACGAGCTTAGTTGCTCCGCGGCGTGTGGGATCTTCCCGGACCAGGGATCGAACCCGTGTCCCCTGCATTGGCAGGCGGATTCTCAACCACTGCGCCACCAGGGAAGCCCCCAAGTACTTCTTCTTGTGCAACTTCTCATCCTGGACATCCTCTGCACCTCCATCATTTCTCCAAAAGCATTGGCCAACTCAGTATCTGGGGATAAAACCACCTCCTTTGCTGGCTGTATCACCCAGTGCTATTTCTACTTCTTCGAGGGCATAGAAGAGTTTCTCCTGCTGACAGTCATGTCCTATGACCGCTATGTCACCACCTGCTACCCCCTGCGGTGTAGCACTGTCATGAGGCCTCCTGTCTGCATTGCGACCATTGTGTTCTCTTGGGTGGGAGGCTTCCTGCCTGTGCTCTTTCCAACCATCCTCATCTCCTAGCTGTCCTTCTGTGACTCCAACATCTTTGACCGCTTCTTCTGTGACAGTGGGCCCTTGCTGGCCCTGGCCTGTGTGGCACCACTGCCATTGAGCTGATGGATTTTATGCTTTCGTCCACAGTCATCCTCTGCTGCATAGTCCTCGTGGCCTATTCCTATATGTACATCATCCTGACAGTAGCGTGCATCCCTTCTGCAAGTGGGAGGAAGAAGGCCTTCAACACCTGTGCTTCCCACCTGACCATGGTTGTGATTTCTGGTAGCATTATGGTGTTATCTATGTGACTCCCTCCCAGAAAGAATATCTGGAGATCAACAAGGTCCCTTCCGTCCTGAGCAGTGTTGTGGCTCCATTCCTCAACCCCTTCATATATACTCTGAGGAATGACACGGTGTTGGGGGTGCTCAGGGATGTGTGGGTCAGGGTTCGAACAGTCTTGGAAAAGAGTATGAGGACAATGCCGAGGAGTGGATTGTCCTCCAACAGTGACCACAAAGAAGGGGCTAGTTCCTCTTTCCCTTCACTACCAGGTATCCATCGTTCAAATCCCCAGTATTAAAAGAGAGGATTGCCTTAGCAAAAGGGTGAGCTAGCTGAGGGATCCTGAATGGTCTACAGCAGAAAGGAGTTGAGCTTGGAGACAGGGACTTGGACTCTGGCCTTGGTTCTAACTCAAACTCTGTGGCCACAACTGTGTCACCTTGTCACCTGCCACTCTGGCCCTCAGTGCTCTCATCTGAAGTATGGCAGCATTGGACTTGATGATCTCTAAGTTCTGTCCACACTGAATATTCCAAGAATGGCAGAAGGGCCATATAGCCTGTGTCCTGTTTGAAGTCCCATCATGTTTGACCCCATTTCCTCGTGGATCCTGAATACAACTCTTCTATCAGCTTGGCACAAAGTCATTCCTGGTCTCCTTTGCATAGACCCCCTTTCCTTCCATCTTCTCTAGGAATCTTTCTAGGAATAAGCTTCATTATTCTGCAATCCACTGTCATATCCTGTAATCCACTGTTTTCCCTCAGTGGACATTTGTAATGATTGGTGGATATACATAGTCCGTGTTATTTAATAACACTGCTTTCTGTACTAGAACATGTCATAACATTCAACATGATCCCATTCCTATGTAAGACATGCCCTGTTCCCTCAGCCTCCAGTGATTGCCACTGATGGAAAATTTGAAGGCATAATCCATTGCCAGACCAATGATCTATGACCTGTGTGGCTTGGCTGGAACAAATAAACTGTGCAAACAAATGTCTCCTTTTTGAGAGTTTGAACTAAGACATGCAGAGACTATATTGAACAATGGTGATGCTCCCCCTGGAAACTCAAATAGACTTGGTGCCTGGAGTGGCCATTTGGGGGCAAACACAAGCTGATGAGTAATTGTAATTTTTGTTGGGGGGATCCTCCGTCTCTTCTTTTTTTATTGAAGTGTAGTTGATTTACAATGTTGTGTTAGTTTCAGGTGTACAGCAAAGTGATTCAGTTATAAATATTTAGTTTTCAGATTCTTTTCCATGATAGGTTATTACAACAAGCTGATGAATAATTAGAGGAAACCAGTCTGCCCATCAGATAGAATGGAATTGGTGTGTAGAGAAAAATAGACAAGAGATAGGTGAGAGCCCACTCAGCTGCAGAGACACAGAGTAAAGGGCACTCCTCTCTAATGACTTCCCAGATCAGGGAGCTGACTGTTTTATTTCCTATTCCTGGATTTGATGAGGTTGCCAGTACCCATACATCAAACCCCTTTTTACTGAACTCTTTTGAGAAGGTCATTGTTTTTCATGACCAAAAAGCAGCTTGACTAAAGCTCTCTCTCTGCACCAAGTGTAGCCCTTCCCTCTTTCTAGCTCCAAGGGACTAGAAAGATGGCTGTTTCTAACGAAACTCTTTTGTCTGAATTCTTGGTGCCCAAACTCTGCCTGAGATGCTTGACTGGCACCATCTAGGCCTATGGTTCGGGTCAGTGCAAGCCAAATTTTTTCAGTGTCATCAGAAACACTGAGGTTTCCTTCCTGTCCCCCTTGGCCTCTAGCACTGCAGGATCTACTTTGCCTGAATTAACACCTGTGCTTCGCATGCACACCTAAGGAAACTCTGTAGAGCGCTGTGGAAACAAACGAAGACCACCCAAATGAGAATAAAGGGCTATTTATCCAGAACTGGCTACCGCAAGGAAGTCAGCCACCATCGCTTGTATTTGACTGAGACTCAAAGGCAGGCAGGGAGCTGGGAGGCTTTGTAGCAGAGGAAGAGGGTAAGGCTCAGCTGTGCTCTGATTGGAGGGTTTTGGCCTGGGGAAGCTGGAAGTGGGCTAACTAGAAGCAAGGTATCTTGGGGAGAGTGCATTTGGCTTTCCCTGACTAGTCCTGAGTTGGAAAAAAGTGGGGGAAGGAATGGGGGTGCAAAAAAACTGGGACATTGGCAGTCCTGACCACCTCCTGACCATTCTGGGCTGACTGCTGCAGAGGCTGTAGATTGGTTCCCTGCCTGGTTGCTTCGGGTTTTCTGGGTCAGGGTTCTATTGTCATATATGGTGTGACTGTCATCTGTTTGTGTATTCAGTGTCTCAGTTCTTATAGCATTAAAGTTCTTGCAACATTTTAAAGTTTAAGCAGAGGGACAATCCTTCCTAAGCAGACAACCAGATCCCATCAGTAACAGATAATGAAAGGTGACCTCATATAAGCAGAGTTTAGTTGGTTCTCAGGCCCAGAGTGGGAACTGGAGAAACAGAGGAGGTCTTGCATGTGCTGAAGACCCAGCTTCTTTGAGTGACCCAGACTCCAAGGTTTAGACCCTTTGGCTGGTGGGGCCTGCCCAGGGCACCCCGGCACTAGAGGCAGTTCCCTGTTGCAGTACATCTGGCAAAGCATCTGGGCTCTGAGGTCCAGTCTTCCATGAGATTAGGAGACAGAGAAGGTGTCTTGGGTTGGATTATGGAGAGAAGGAAGCTAGGCCACTCTGCTTCCCCGTAGAGTGCTGACAGGGCTTCAGAACCTTGTCCTCTCTGCCAGAAATGTTTCACTGAAAACATCTGGAGGTCCATGACCCCTCAGTTGTCTTTTCCTAGCCTCAGGAACTCTTTAAACCACCGACTAGACTTCAAAGCCACAACAGGGACTTCCCTGGTGGTACAGTGGTTGAGAGTCCACCTGCCATTGCAGGGGACACTGGTTCAATCCCTGGTCTGGGATGATCCCACATGCAGTGGAGCAACTAAGCCTGTGAGCCACAACTACTGAGCCTGCGCTCCAGAGGCTGAGCCACAACTACTGAGCCCACGTACTGCAACTACTGAAGCCTGCACGCTGTAGGGCCCATGTGCTGCAACTACTGAAGCCCACACCCCTAGAGCTTGTGCTCCGCAACAAGAGAAGCCACTGCAGTGAGAAGCCTGCGCACTGCAACGAAGAGTAGCCCCCGCTTGCTGCAACTAGAGAAAGGTCATGTGCAGCAACAAAGACCCAGTGCAGCAAAAAATAAATAAAATTAAAAAAAAAAAAAGCAGAAACAAATTCCTACAAATTTCCAAGTTCCCACTGGGAACCTTTAGCCAAATACTTCCATTCTCAGCCCACAGAAGTCACTTCCTTCTTCTAGGCCTCCTCATCCTTTGTGCGGTTGGTACACTTGTCTGCCTGTCTTCCGCAAGAGACAGCAAATGCCAGTGAGGGCAGAAAACTCGGTATTGTTAATTTTGGGTCCCCTACCCTCTTTCTCCTAGGAACCTACATTAGTGTGACATAACAAAATTATTTTTAAGTCAGGACAAGAAAATTTTAATCATCACCATTTTCTCTGCCATTTGACCCACTCCTCCCTCCTCTTTAGTGTGCATTGTGCATCTGCATTATACATTAACTAGATCCCCTTAGAAGACACAGGAATGATGCCAAAAACTCAGCTTCTCTGTACACCAGTGCCAAATTGAATTGAAACTGGAGGGAAGGAGGCAGAGCACAACCTTTTTAAGAATGACATAGCCCGAGGACATGACATAAACTGAGTAGAACCAAATGGATCCAAGATGGCGGACAAGTCAACTTTTTCCACTAGACGTTGAGCCTCAGTATTAGCAAGCTCACATCAGCAAGCTAAACGACACACCCACAGGCATCATGACAGTTCCAAGACCGACCATAAGGATCAAAAAGTAGACGGTGGCCCAATTCCTCGAAATCCCTGCCCCTTCCTAAAATAGCTGGAATATTCCTCCCACTCATTAGCCTATGAAATTACCCACCCCTATAAGAACTGACAACCTCATACCTGGTGCCTTTCTCGCCTTCTGGGATGGCCCACACTCTGTCTGTGGAGTGTGTTTCTCTCTAAATAAATCCACTTCTTACCTATCACTTTGTCTCTCACTGAATTCTTTCTGCGATGAGACATCAAGAACCTGAGCCTCATTAAGTCCTGAAACCAGTTGTGTTATCTCAGTTGGAAGACTGGGGGTTTTGGGCAGGTTTGAGTCCCTGCACCGGGGTTCCAGTCCCAATCTGAGGTGCACAGTTTCATTTCCACTTCAAAGACATGGTTCCCAGTTCCTTAAGAAAGACTTGCTGGGTCACAAAGCTGGCCAGAGTCTGATTTAAATTTTTAAAGCTAAAGATGTATATATTGATACCTTTAATATTTATATACCTATACATACTTTAATATTTATATACATTTCAAAGAACAAACATGGAACTCACAAGTTTTCTAAAGTAGATGTCTAAGAAAAGGGAGAGGAGAGACAGCTCTTCCCTTGTTTTCAACAGGGAGAATTAAGCCTTGTTGACGAAAAATTAATTAGTTGATCTAAGAAAGAAATGGAAAATTTTATTGGAGCCAAATTTGAGGATTATAACTTGGGAAGAGCATCTCAGAAAGCTGTGAGAACTGTTCTCCCCGTTAGAAGTCAAGGCACAGTTTTATAATTTTTTTGAGACAGAAGACTGAACATCAAATTATGTATTATTGACAGTTTACATGATCCAGATCTAAACGTCATCGTGGTGGGTAATATGACCCCTTACAAGATCAAGAAGTCATGCTATCTTTGTAGGAGTTGTCATGTTGATGCTGGGAGAATGTTGCTCTTTATGGTTAAGCAGGTATTCCTGCCAATGGGGAAGGTCTGGTGATGCATAATGCAGACACACAGTGCACAGTGGGGGAAGAGAGGAAGCCAAAGGGCAGAGAAGAATTTTTTATGTTTAAATTTTTTGTCTTGCCATAAAATACGAATTTTATTTCACAGCCTCTTACTTTACTTGTATTTGCCCTTATACAGCCCTCTGGGAGCCCATTCCTGCAATGCTTTTTGCTTCTACAAGCTTTCTCAGCTACAGGTAAATGTCTGTGCTGGACCCAGTACAAATCAAAGTGAGCACACCTGACTCCTGTCTGATGGAGCTCACCCACACAACTGACAGATGAACATAAATCAAAGTGAGGATTACCTTTGGCAGGAGAGATTTTTTTGTTTCTAATCCTTAATTTTTAACTATGAAAATACACAGTCATTGTAAAATTTCAGCCAGTACAGAATTGTATAAAATAAACCATGAGAGTTTTACCAGCCAGTTCTACTCTCCAGCAGCAAACATTGCTAATTAAGTAATTTATGCTTATAGAACATACACATATTTATTCATACACACTTAACTTTTATTGTACAAAAATGGGATGGTGTTATATGAATTGTATGCAATTTGATATTTTAAAATATCATTCCTTGCCAATACCTATAAAACTATATAATTTATTTTTATTTTATTTATTTATTTTTTTTTTTGCGGTATGCGGGCCTCTCACTGTTGTGGCTTCTCCCACTGCGGAGCACAGGCTCCGGACGCGCAGGCTCAGCGGCCATGGCTCACGGGCCCAGCCGCTCCGCGACATGTGGGATCTTCCCGGACCGGGGCACGAACCCGTGTCCCCTGCATCGGCAGGCAGACTCCCAACCACTGTGCCACCAGGGAAGCCCTATAATTTATTTTTAGATGTCACTTTTATAAACAATGGGTACTGAGATTTCTAGTATTTTGTCAATGGTGCTAAAAGTTATTGGCATAAATTCCTACTCAGTATTCATGGCTTATAGCATTTGTCATTTTAAATTTCAGTAGATTATTTTGGTAGAGTCTACCAAATTGTCTACAAAATTTGTGGTAACAATTTCCTCACCCACAAACGTACGAAAATGTCCATCTTCCTCACCATTGGCTTTATGAGATATTGTCAGTCTTAAAAATTTTTTTGTCCTTCTGCATGTAAAAAATTATATCTCATTATTGTTTTAGCTGTGAGGTTTATCATCTTTTCATATGTTCATTAGTTATCTGTATATCTTCTGTGAATTGCTTATTCATATTTTTTCCCTTGTACACAAAGATAAAACATTTATTTTTCTGCTGGTTTGTTTTCCCTTTTCTGATTGCTTGGTATAAATTATTTTCATTGCATATCAAAAGCCTTGGGCTTCCCTGGTGGCGCAGTGGTGGAGAGTCCGCCTGCCAGTGCAGGGGACACGGGTTCATGCCCCGGTCTGGGAAGATCCCACATGCCGCGAAGTGGCTGGGCCCGTGAGCCAGGGCTACTGAGCCTGCGCGTCCGGAGCCTGTGCTCCGCAACGGGAGAGGCCACAACAGTGAGAGGCCCGCGTACGGAAAAAAAAAAAAAAAAAAGCCTTAATATTTTGCACTCTTCAATCCTGCAATTTTACATCTATGAAGGTAATCATTGGTCAAATGGGCAAAAATCGATGTACAAGGTGCTTGACACGTTGTTTATAAAATAAAAACATTCAGAAAGCATTCTAAAATCCAACAATAGAAAATTGGATCCACTAATTATGACAAATCTACACACAGGAATGCAATTAAGAAAAATGATATACGGTCAGCCCTCTGAGGGTTCTGCATCCACGGATTCAACCAACTGCAGGTTGAAATATTTGAAAAAAAATTCCAGAAAGTTTCAAAATGCAAAACTTGAATTTGCTGGGCATAGGCAACTATTTACATAGGATTTACATTGTATTAGGTATTGTAAGTAATCTAGAGATGATTTAAAGTATATGGGAAGATGTGTAAGTTATATGCAAATACTATACCAGTTCATACAAGGAACTTGAACATCCTCAGATTTTGGTGTCCGTGAGGGGTCCTGGAACCAATCCTTTGCAGATACTGAGGGATGACTGTATTTTTTATACTCTACATTTATTGATATAGAAAGAATACATATATACATACATATATATTCAAAAATATTTAATGTGGTTACTTCTGGGTAATGTAGTTATGGATGATTTTTTTTTTTTTTTTTTTTGGCTAAGCCACATGGCTTGTGGGGTCTCAGTTCCCCCCAACCAGGGATTGAACTCGGGCCATGGCAGTGAAAGCCCAGAATCCTAACCAGTAGGCCACCGGGGAACTCCCCAGATGATTTTTTTTAAAGTCCGTTTTCTCCTTATTTTTCTACAATAAAAATGTTTTGTTCACACAAAAAAAGGAAAAATGTCCTCAGAATTGAACTTCTGCTCAGATCAGGGTACAGTGGAACCATTGCATCTACCTAGGAATGCAAGGAATGAGCCCTAACATTGTATGAGTTTTTTTGGCAGCCTCATCTTTTACTGCTTCAAACTGAGCTTCCAGTCCACTGAAACCTTCATATTGGTTTAATGTTTTCACATGAACTGTCCTTGCTTTACTTGTTTGTTTGTTTGTTTGTTTTGGCCTCACCTTGTGGCATGCGGGATCTTAGTAGTTCCCCAACCAGGAATTGCACCCACGCACCCTACAGTGGAAGTTCAGAGTTCTAACCACTGGACCACCATGGAAGTCCCTGGTTCATTTTTTAATGTAAGAGACTTGTCATTAGTCCCTACCTATAGTTTGATCCCATCAGAAGACAACCAGTGCAGCTGTTTTCTGATTGGTGAAGGTTCTTTTCTTCCTTAGCAGGATCCTTTGGGAAAAAAAAACCGTTGGAACTTCACACTGGAGAACTCACTGTCCCTTTTGAGCCCCTCAGGTAACTTTCCTTGGAACATTTGAAATCTGACTTCCTGAAATCTATAAAAGTTATGTCTGACCATCTTTCTTGGGTCCTTTTTTTTTTTTTTTTTGCGGTATGCGGGCCTCTCACTGCTGTGGCCTCTCCCGTTGCGGAGCACAGGATCCGGACGCGCAGGCTCAGCAGCCATGGCTCACGGGCCCAGCTTGCTCCGCAGCATGTGGGATCTTCCCGGACCAGGGCACGAACCCGTGTCCCCTGCATTGGCAGGCGGACTCTCAACCACTGCGCCACCAGGGAAGCCCTGACCATCTTTCTTGAACATTCCAGAAAGTGACAAAACAAAATAGAAACACACTCATAGACATAGAGAACAACGGGTGGTTGCCAGAGGGGACAGGGGTAGGGGAACGGGTGAAATGGGTGGGTGGGATTATGAGGTACAAACTTCTAGTTATAAAATAAACAAGCCATGGGGATGTAGTGTACAGCATAGGGACTATAGTCAATAATGTAATAACTGTATATGATGACAGATGGTTACTAGGCTTATCATGGTGATCATTAGATAATGTATAAGAATATCAATCACTATGTTGTACACCTGAAACTAATATAATATTGTATGTCAATTATAATTCAATTAAAAAAAAACTTTCTAGTAAGTGAAATTGTCAGTAAGGCAAGAATTTACTAGGTGTTCTGCTTCCAGCAGAGGGAGAGTTGGAGGGGATGCCCTGATGCTGGTTCCTCTGGTACTACTGTATCTTGCCTTGGAACAGTTTTGCGACCTGAATTTATTTATTTGGCTGTGCCGTGCGGCATGCGGGGATCTTAGTTCCCCCACCGAGGATCCAACCCGTGTCCCCTGCAGTGGAAGTGCAGAGTCCTAACACTGGACCTCCAGGGCATTCCCTGCAACCTAAATTTAAAAAGCATCATCCATGTCCTCCTTTTATCTTAACATATATTCTGTAACTCCTACCAGGTATTATTTTCCTGTTTGTTTCTTTTTTCATCCTCATCCAAACGCTTCCAGTTTCCGTTTTGTGATTTCCTTTTCAACGTATACACTACTTTCTTTCCATGGTCATCCTCCAGTCATGAGTTCTACATCATCTATTTGTCTTCTTGTGATAAAATTCAAGTTCCTTTCCCATTCTGATCTTCTCTAATGCAGCACGTCCCAGACTTTAGGATTTTATTAAAATTAATTAATGATAGGGGAAAATCCCTTGAAATTTATGTGTTTGGCAAGCAAGAAATGACATTCCCTCCCACCCCAATCTTAGAATGTCAATATCTTTTCATTAAAGAACATAGCTTAATCTTGGTAGGGTTACGGCTTCCCTGGTGGCACAGTGGTTAAGAATCTGCTTGCCAATGCAGGGGACACAGGTTCGAGCCCTGGTCTGGGAAGATCCCACATGCCACAGAGCAACTAAGCCTGTGCACCACAACTACTGAGCCTGCGCTGTAGAGCCCGCGAGCCACAACTACTGAAGCCCGTGTGCCACAACTACTGAAGCCCATGCGCCTAGAGCCTGTGCTCCGCAATGAGAGAAGCCACTGCAATGAGAAGCCCGCGCACTGCAACGAAGAGTAGCCCCCGCTCTCCACAACTAGAGAAAGCCTGTGCACAGCAACAAAGACCCAGTGCAGCCCCCAAAAAAAAAAAAAAATCTTGGTAGGGTTAGAAAGGACATAATTTCGGAATTTAAAAATATTGAAAAAACGTTATTTCATCATAGACCAGAAACCCTTTGTCATGGACCAGCTCCAGTCTGCAGACCCAAGTAGGAAACAACTGATGTAATACATGTTTAAGCAGCTTTATTTGGACACTTTTCTCTTTCCTTGAAAATTTTGGGAAGTACATAATGTCCATTTTTTTAGTTACCTTATAATTTATCAGAGGTCCATAAATCTTTTGTCTTAAGTCACAAGCCCTCCTCCAAACTCTGTCCTTGACACTACATCAGTTGTTAGGTGTCAGCCTTGTGCTCTTTCTTTTCCAAAGTCAGACAATTTGCACTGAGGAGATGAAAATATTGTCTGCAACCACACATCCTTTGGAGTCCTCTTTGTCCCAGGTTTCTTCTGGTTGTATAATTTGTTCTCACATGTATCAACTAAAATATGAGGTTGCCTATAACAAACTCTGCATCAGGCCTCAGAACACACTGGAGGAAGGGGCATCATTAGCAAGGTCAGGTCTGCAGAGGGCTCCTCCTACCCCATTACAGAGTCGCCAACCAGGAGAATGTGGTCTTGTCTTCCTGGGTTGGGGGAAGCCTCTGTGCATCTGTTGGCATCAGTGAATCCTCCTTAGTATTCTGTCTAGGAATTCATTATTCTCGCAAGTGCCAAGCTGAGATTGTCCTTCCTCCTCAACCCTAGTGAAGAGTGATGTTTAGTAGGATAAAGGCAAAGGCTTTTCTAGTATAATAATGCTGAGCTTATGCTATGAAAAACAGTCAACATGAGCAAATGAAGAAATGGTTCATCTTGAGCTATTTCACCTGGATGGGGTTGGGACGGACCCTCAAAATCTCAAGCATCTCACTTGCTTCTTCCAGATAGACCAGGACCCTGGAGGAGGGGGTGGAGATCAGAGAAAAAGGACCCTCCAGACCCCATCTAAGAAGGACTTGGTGTGAACTGACAGATCACATGATGAGAAAAGTGATGTTTTGCACCATTCATTGGACACTGTTATCAGCCAATAGGATTATTTTCTATCTGCTCACAAACTGTACCTGCAGCTGTGAGCTTTCAGCTTGACATGCCAGAGTGGACAGAGGTATTCATCAAGATTTCACCACCCTTTTGGCAATGAAACCAGACTGCATTTTTAGCACACATATTTCAGTGTCTATCTCCCAAGGAGGAAGTTATATTTAGCATATTTCCTGCTAGCCACTGAACAGTGCAAGACCTTCTGGGTCTGGAGTTAGTCACAGCCCTCTATGTCTATCTGTGGAATCCCTCCTTGTAAACTGCTAGGCCTTTGAGGAGCCCGAGTTTATAGCATGAACTGTTACCATAAATCCTTAGAACCCACCAGGAAATGTGCTGATTGGGTGGTATGTTCATAGCGACTTCTTAGTCCCAGCCCTGGGAATGTTAGGAATGCCCCAGTCAGATGGAGTGTGTGTGTGTGCACGCACATGCTTGTATGCATCCATGTGTTTGGGCATGGTAGTGTAAACGGGGCACTCTGGGTGACCTTCAGACTTTTTTTAAAAAAAGTTTATTGGAGTATAGTTGATTTACAAGGTTGTGTTAGTTTCTGCTGTACAGCAAAGTGAATCAGTTATACATGTACATATATCCACTCTTCTTTAGATTCTTTTCCCATATAGGTCATTACAGAGTACTGAGTAGAGTTCCCTGTGCTATACAGTAGGTCCTTATTAGTTATCTATTTTATATATAGTAGTGTGTATATGTCAATCCCAATCTCCCAATTTATCCCCTCTTCTTTTCCCCCCGGTAACCATAAGTTTGTTCTCTACATCTGTAACTCTATTCTTGTTTTGTAAATAAGTTCATTTGTACCCTTAGACTCTTTTTTTTTTTTTTTTT
>RJWK010040213.1:0-20066 GCA_004363435.1 Platanista minor | reverse complement strand
TTCCCAAACGTCCAAAATAGGCATATCTATGAGACAGAAAAGCAGATGGGTTCTTATGGACTGAGGAGAGAGAAAAAGGGGAGTGACTGTTTTAGTGACTGGTTTCTTTCGGGGAGTGATGAAAATGTTCTGGAGTTACATAGTGGCAATGGCTGCACAACATTGTGAATGTACTGGAAGCCACAGAATTGTACACTTTAAAATAGTTAAAATGGTAAATTTTATGTTATGTGAATTTTACTTCAATCTTTTTTTAAAGTTAAGAATAAAAGTGACAAAAAGCTAAACACTAGGCGAAGACCCAATGAGCTTGATATTAGGTTGTTTCCAAAACCCAGTTTTCTGGTAAAGCAAACTAAGTTGCAATCAAACCTCTCTCTTACCAGGGCCAGCTCTCTCTAATTCTTAGGAATCCCACATCTCACTTTGCTGAAATCAATTAATAGAGTTCTTGGTGTCTGCCTTAATCATCCTTTTCTCCCTCCCCAACACTGAAAAGTAAGATAAATAGAATCTATCTTCATAATTTTACTTAGTCATTTAGTTTGGTAGCATCTGTTTATCATGATTTACAGAAATCTGACTGGCAATGAGAGTTGCAGGGAGAATGTGCATGAAGGAATTTTATTTACATATTTTTCTCCTCAAGCACTAGGTTACTCAAAACGGTCATGTCTTGGAAATTCAGGCAAGCTCCAGTGGTCATTATTACTTTTTTAAAAGACATACTGGAGGGTCTTCAACAAGTGAGAAACATTTACAGCTATACAATTTAGAAGACAAACTTGAGGACCAGTCTATTAAAAAGTGTGTAATCAAATAAAAATAAAACTGAAATACAGGTTCCTACTGATATGGCTTGCCTACTAAGCATGTGAGAAGAGAGAATTTGACTATCTTAGCATGAGCTCACAGAAGAGTCTGTCCTTCAGTGTTTGAGTAGGAGAGAAAACCACTTTCTACAATATCTTTTTCTCTGAAACCTCAAGGCTTAGTTCCATGTTCATACACGTAAGTATATTTCAGAATTCGTTGTATAATAAAATTAATTATGACTCTCTCCCATATGTAATTAAGTAAAAAAGGCAAGATAAAGAAAAGTATGTAGTGAGTAGGATACTATCATTTATCTGAGAAGGCAAAAGGAGGCTACAGATATATATACGTATTTGCTTACAGTTCTGAAAGTCAGAGTATAAGTCATAAAAAATTTTAAGATGTTAACCTAGAGGAGAGAAGGATCAGGGTGGTAGGACAGGAATAAAATTTAGACTTCACTAAAAACACCTTATTTTCTGAGCTTGACTTTGGAAACATGTAACTGTTTTACATCATTACAAGACAAAATTAAATCCTAATTTTTTGAAGAGCAGTCTTTAAAAGCAAAAGCAAAATAACACAAGTAAACCTAACAATGTATCAAGTTGGTGGCTTAACCACATTAAGAGTTTAAGGGCTTCCCTGGTGGCACAGTGGTTAAGAATCCGCCTGACAATGCAGGGGACACGGGTTCGAGCCCTGGTCCGGGAAGATCCCACATGCCACGGAGCAACTAAGCCCGTGTGCGACAACTACTGAGCCTGCGCTCTAGAGCCCCTGAGCCACAACGACTGAGCCCACGTGCCACAACTACTGAAGTCTGCGTGCCTAGAGCCCGTGCTCTGCAACAAGAGAAGCCACCGCAAGGAGAAGCCCGCGCACCGCAACAAAGAGTAGCCCCTGCTCGCCACAGTAGAGAAAGCCAGTGTGCAGCAACAAAGATCCAATGCAGCCAAAAATAAATAAATAAATAAATTCATTTAAAAAAAAAAAAAAAGAGTTTAAAATTACTTTAAAAACAGTAAGGACGAAAACAGAAAATTACCTTCAACTGTTTTCAGTAATAATGTTAATATTTAAGTAAAATATTGTTACCAGTATTCTGAAACCAGAATATATATATAAACATATATATAAATATATAAACATATATATAAATATATAAACATATATGTTTTATATATATAAAACATATAAATATATATGTTTATATATAGTGATGTTACTAATATATTTATATATAAATGCTAACATAATTGCTTATATAGGAGCACATTTACATAAGTTGTGTGTATATGTAATACATAAATAGATAGGAAAGAAATGTGTGCTGAAAACAAAATACTTTGAAGGAATGGTTGATTCTATGTTTGGGGCAGAAAATGTGTAAGATGATCCTGGAACATTTTGTCTTACCAGAAAACAAAGGAAACTATCAAAGACCACTGGGGTCATATCAGAAGAATGCAGGAGCCTATGACAACTCTCCCAATGGGCCAAAACTGGGCATCAATAAGAATAATAACTGCTATGGACTGAATCACATCAAATATTTGAAAAATCCAAGCATTCATGTGATACTTAAACAAATAAACAAAAACCCTTGGTAGGCACCATTAGAAGATACTAGAGAACTAATTCTTGATTCTGAAGACTGGTTAAAAAGAATAATCAAGTGCTAAATATACCTTTTATGTAATAAAAACTCTACCTTGTGTAATTAGATACTTGAGGAGGAGTTTCCAGTTGATTAATGAAGAAAGAGAGAATTTACAGAAAATGTTTATCAGTAGCCACTAACAGTACAGAAAGGGAGAGAACAGGATAGTAAGAGTCTTCCGATGTCAGTACACAATATCAAGTACTGTTGTTGCCTCTGAATCAGATCAAGCTTCTAGATAACAGAGAAAACAGAGGAACATACTCAATGACACCATGGGGTTGCACTTAGTAAAATGTGGGAAACTCTTTAGGAAAGATGACTTTCTTCAACAAATAAACAGCAAGGGGAATAAAGGGAGGGGAAACCTAATAATTAAAAGAGACATTAAATATATGAATGAATAAGAGTCGAGTCCTGAATTCAAATAAACCAACTGTATAAATGGAAGGTGAGGGGTGGGATAGCGAAAATTTGAACACTGATTGGATATTTGACATTAAGGAACTCTTGCTAACTTTATGTAGGTGTAATAATGATATTTTATTATGGTTCTAAAAAAAAGAGTCATTATCTTTTAGAAATACTGAAGTGTGTATGAATGTCATGTAATGTCTGGGCTTTTCTTCAAAATAATTCAGTGGACTGGGGGTAGTAAAAGTATAGATGGACCATGCTTTGATCACTGCTGAAGTTAGTGATGGGCACACACAGTGGGGCAGGGTCTCTTCTCTCTTTAAAAAAAGTTTAACTTCTATGCAAACAATTTTTGCCACCAAAAGTTTTCCCCCAACAAATGGATAACACTTAGAGCTACTATATCTAAAATTATCTTTTTGTAGCTCATTTATAGCTCAATAATACAAATTCTTTACTCGGTAGAATAGATATTCTTTAAAGTTAGTATAATGAAGTAAAATGTATTTTTCCCATAGAAAAATACATTACTAGAAATACATGATTCTTAATGAACTGACCATTGCAGCTTCATAGAAAGCTAAGCATTATATCACAAAGAAAGGTTACACCTCATAGGGGTTAATGCTGGGATTAACCCACTCTTCAATGTTGGGATCTATCCATTATTTCTCCTCCACCGTGACTTTAGTTCTCTCCACCCAAATCTCAGGAACTTTCCTGCCCAGAACCCTCAACGCATATTTTGATAAATATTTAGTGAACACTTTTTCCTTTTCTTTCTTTTTTTTTTTTTTTTTTTGCCACGTGGCTTGCGGAATCTCAGTTCCCTGACCAAGGATTGAACCTGGGCCATGGCAGTGAAAGCCCAGAATCTTAACCACTAGACCACCAAGGCGCTCCCTTAGTAAACATTTGTTGAGTACCTAGTACATGATAAGGGTGTTCGGATCAAAGATGGTCTTGCTCTCAATGACTTCACAGTCTTAATGAGGGGAGAAAGTGAAATAAACACGTAACTATGGGTGGCTGGTATTATATGTTATGATCAAGATATGTAGCCCTATCAAGTATGTAGCCTGGTCTATCAGAAGTCCTCAGAACAGTGTTTGGTTCTAATATCTCTCTTCTCTGGCTAGAAAAGCAGGCATGGGCTCTTGAGTTTTCATAAATTACTTAACCTCGCTGAGTCTCCTCATCTCTAAAATACCTGCTATGAAGAGCTAACGTACATACTGTACTGAGCACTGTGTCTCGTACCTAGGAGGTGCTCAACTAACTCTAGTGTCCCTCCTTTGGCAAATATTTATCAATATAATGTTGGATTGAGCATTGCTGCAATCATGTGTTATCAGCGGGTACTTTTTCATCTGACAATAAACACTCCCCACAAAGCCTCAAGGCACAGGATTACGTTAAAAAAAAAAAAAAAAGTTTCCTATTTGGCAGGCTATGCACATTTGCAATCCTACAGGTTGAGTTCACCTACAGTGATCCATGCCTCCCATTCTGGTGTCTAGTCAAGTAGCTTTCCTCCTCTCTCCCCACCCTTGGGCTACTCCCAAGTTCACCTAGAACTCTGTGCTACAGTCTAGGGCTACAGACCAGCCCCACACTCTCCAAAATTCTCAGCCTCCTACCTTTCTTCATCCTTGTAACTAAGAGTTACCACACTTTCTAGAAATCTATTTTAACCAAAGATTTGGGCATAACAATACTAACAATAGCATTACTCGTAATATCAAAAGATTGTTAACCACCAAGATACCCCAATTTGGGGAATTGTTTAAGTAAAATATGGACCATTCATATAAACAAATACTATTATATAGCCATTTAAAATGTTTTGACATTCTTAATGCTATAGAATTTGTATATAGAGTACAAATGCTACCATATAAAACAAAATGCAGGGAAGGTTGAAAAAAACAAACAAACAAACAAATACGTTAGTGACTTTTAACCTTAAGCGATGTCTCCTTTGTTTCTCGCTTTTTGCCTCAAACAAGTCTTTCATCAGCTGGCTATTATTATGAATAAAGGTCTCTACCTAGAGCACACCAATTTCTCTACAGCTGAATCCATACCTTATACATTCGAAAGCAAAGATCCCCAGCTCCCTCCTGCCATTCCGTGTTAGTCCATCCTCCACTGTCTCATAGCAATGCCTCCTTTGGAAGTTCTCACCATCTTCTCCTCCTTCCTCAACCTTGTAGTTAACTAAGGAGTCTTCTAACCACAGGACTTTAATGCCCTGCAGTTAAGAGCCTCACGAGTTTCTAACATCTATGCTGGATGAGCCAATACCTACCACAGTAAGCAGACCCTTTTCATTCGCAGTCTTGCTTTCCTCGGATTCAGTTACCCAAGGTCAACCTTCGTCCAAAAATACTAAATGGAAAATTCCAGAAACAAACAATTCAGAAGCTTTAAATTGTGTGCCATTCAGAGTAGCACAAGGAAGTCTCGTGCTGCCCTGCTCTGTCCCACTGGGAGATCCCCAGCCATCCACATCGTCGGCTCCTGACATACAGGGTCACGGGAAGGAGATGAACAACAGTAGCCTAATGCTACGTCTCAATGCCCACTGTCATTCACCTCACTTCATCTCATCACATCGGGCATCTTACCCTCTCACATGGCCATCAGAAGGGTGAGTGCAGTACAATATTATAAAAGAGCGAGTGTGCACATTCACCTTTTATTACACCTTTGTTCTATTGTATTATTAGGTGGTGTTGTTCATCTCTAACTGTGCCTAATTTATAAATTAAACTTTATCATAGGTATGTATGTATAGGAAAAAGTATAGTATACATAGGGTTTGGTACTATCTGTGGCTTCGGGCATCCACTGGGGGTCTTGGAACATATCCCCCAGGGATGAGGGGGACCTACCGAATCCTACCCCCAACCCCTCCTGACCACAGAAACCCTCAGCACCCCCCAGCTCTCCTGTCTCCCCACCAACAGGGTTTCCGCATAAGCCACCTCGGCCGGGACTGCCCCAGCACCCAAGAAGCCCTTGTTCTCACTGCCACAACCTGATCCACAGCCCTTTCCTCTGCTTCTGACTCCTAAGGCTGCCCGAGTTCTGCTTAGTTACCAAAAAAAAAAAAAAAAAAAAAAGGCAAAAAAGGCTTCTCCCCGGAATACTCTAGTCAAGCTCGGCCACTTTAGCTACGTGGCATTGGGCACTTTTCTCAACTTCTCTGGATTTAGTTCACCCTTGAGCTACTACCCCACAAATGTGCAGTTAACGCGAACACAAGTCACATATGCTCACCTTTTATTCCCCTCAGGACTTGCTATCACTTTCTTGTCAGAATCCTCTGCAGCCATGCTCTAAATCCCTGAACCGGTAATCCATTCCCCTGGCCTGCAAGTAACTCAACTGTCTACCCGACCTTGAGCCATCAGGAGTGCCCTCTCACTTCTTTTCTGAAAGCAAAATACAACACAAATAACCCCCTCCTGCAGCACCTTCTAACTACTGCCTCTGCCCCTCCTATGAGACTACTGAAGTCTATTATAGTTTCTATTTCCTTTCTCAACCCCTTAGTAGGTGAAGATAAGGCGGATACCATCCCTACCTCTGGGAACCCAGGATGGAGAAATACAAAGGCAATTCCTGAAGCATGAATACCCTCACACTACTTTTACATCTAATTGTCCAAACTGGAGTTCTCTCAACTCTAAGGACGGTGTGTGGAGCTTTACAGTGGGGTGCATGGGAGAAAGTAGAGGTTCCCACAGTCAAGGCTGAGACAGAGCAGCAGACCTGCCCATCAACGCTGTAAAACGCCTTCTAGTGAGAAAACGCCAATTGCTTTTCCTCTCTTCATTCCTGCAGAACGTTACTTTTAGGTTTTTGTCTTAGTTCTTGCACTAGATTGTAAATCCTTTCAGGGTATAAGGCTTCAGCATATTTTTAATGAAAACCACATAAGTGCCACTTCATAATTTTAAAACACGGTAACACCAAAAACGTTCCAAACGACGACCAATTTTGATTAACTCCAAAAATATAAGCCTCCCAACTGCATCCCTAAAAGGGTTGGGTTATAATTGGGCTTCTTAAGATACTAAGAGTTTATAAAAAGAAATGTCAATTTCTTTTGGACTTGTATAGAATACAGTTACAGTTGTGTAACTTCATTTATCTTGGTCTTCTCCCCAAATGCATGTGGTGTAAACGTGGTTTCTCAGATAAGTCTAGAGCAAGAGTCAGCAAACTTACCATAAAGCATTTCAGGCTCTGTGGGCCACTATGTCACATGCTTTCTTTTTTTAAAAACTCTCTAAAAATGTAAAAGACCATACTTAGTTCATGTGTCATATGAATATAGGCTGCAGTAGAATCTGGTCCCCAGGATGTTGCTTGCCAACCCTGGTCTAAAGAATCTGGTACGAGAACTTTTGAACCATGCTTTTTTTGTCTTTTGATTCTCTCAGTTCTGGAATAGGTCTCAAGGCACAGCGCGCCTGTAATAAATATTCGAACGGTTGATAAAAGCAACCCAGGTATTGCAAAACCGCTGTTGGTTCTTGGGTTGGCAAATGGTCAAAGGAAAGAAAACAACATTGTAAAACTTCAGGGGCCCATATTTTCTATCTGGTGATGTAGCCGTCTTAGCTGATTCTGATTCACAGCTATCAGACGTATCACCAAGCCAGGCCCTGTTCAAAAGAGCTGTCCCTTGACTGTCAGAACCTTAAGCCAAAGTGTGTGTGTGCAGGGCCGGGGTGGGGGGGCCTCTCGAAAAGGCAGACATGTTCTTTTGTTTAAATAGGAGGAAATAATTAGGACTCAGTGCAGTAAGATTGAGCATCAAAGATTTTTTAAAAAGCAGACAAGCTAGAACAAAATGTTTTATTATTAAAATAAAAAACTTTGTATAAAAGCATAACAGATCAAATGCTCTATTTACATTTATTGATTCAAGGTCCAATTATGCACCAAACACCGCACAGGCACAGCTACGGGCTGCAGATGCAAAGCAAAATGAACACACACACACTTAGATTCTACCTCTATCGAACGATTTGATTCATGCCGAAACAGGCGGAGGGAGAGACGACACATGGACTCTGCCCAGAAACTAAACTGGCAGAGATCTCAAGTTAGCAAACTGTTGAAAGTCACCCTTCTCCAAAAAGGCACTTCTCAGTGTTATAAAAGTGCTTCAAACCTGAATGTGAACCCTGTGCCTGGCTTATAATTTCTTCAAGAAAGTAAAAACTGCAAAGAATTGGTAGCTGAGTATAAGTATCAATTTTCCATGCAACATAAGCAAGAATTTATTTGAAATACCTTACGTTATGAACTGAAATCAACTTGGCAAACTACAATTATCCTGAAGTTTTATTTCATGAATTCAAATCGGCCTACTCCTAAAGGCTCCCCGTCCCAATTCCCCAGGATGGCTTTTCTACAATGATTTCAAGCATACAAGCATAGCACCGCCCGAGAACCTTTGGGTCGTGACCGTGTGAGCCAGATGCACTTGGTGGAAGAAATCAGCAGCAACTAAGCCTCAACTGTGACAACTTGAATAACAAGCACAATACATGGACTATTCTCCTGAGAGCCTCCACAGTCATATACTCCACTTGCCAACAATCACCTAATTTTTCCACATGGTTTTAAGACTTTTGTGCCTTGATTCTGTTAAAAATGTCAGCAAACACTAAATCAGACCCAGTGTTTTCACGTAAGCAAGTTAGAGGGCTAGTCTCTGGAAATCTAGAGATGTAGTTAGTTAACACTACTACTGCGTTTCTAAGTGCTTGGTTTTATGGGTGGATTCCAGGACTATTTCAACACCAATTAAATCAAACATGCTTTCATAAAATTGTCATTTAAAAAGGATTCTGAAACTAAATGATGGAAGAGAACCACTGGAGATAAGAGGGGGATGGCATGGGATGAGGGGTGGAGGGAAATGCAAAGGAGAAACTGCAGGAGGGCACAGTACAGCTGGCACTACACCCCCATGATGCCCAGACACGCGTGCATGTCTAATGAGGTTAACCTGATTTGCCTATAAGACAGACTGATCATCAGAATTCTTAAACTCGGGTTTCAATCACATGACAAAACTGAAAACTTTAAAACAAGGAAGATTTGTGAAGTGGAAGGCAGGTAGTGGATCTTCCAATTATTATGCTTGCATTTCAAACTCCTGTTTTAGACTGAAAGAGAAGAGGGAACATGTCAGGATATGGTTTTCGGCCTAAGAACTCTCTTCTGAAAACTAATTCCAAGAGACACACGCACCCCAATGTTGACAGCAGCACTATTTACAATAGCCAAGACACAGAAGCAACTTAAGTGTCTATCAACAGGGGAATGGATAAAGATGTGGTACATATATATACAATGGAATATTACTCAGCCATTAAAAAGAATGAAATAATGCCATTTGCACCAACAAGGATGGACCTGGAGATTATCATACTAAGTGAAATAAGATAGAGAAAGACAAATACCATATGATATCACTTATAGGCAGAATCTAAAATATGATACAAATGAAAACTTATTTACAAAGCAAAAACAGACTGACAGACATAGAAAACAAACTTATGGTTACCAAAGGGGAAGGGAGTTGAGGGGATGATAAATCAGAAGTCTGGGATTAACAGATACAAACTACTATATATACAATAGATAACCAATAAGGTCGTACTGTATAGCACAGGGAACTAAACACAGTATCTTGTAATAAACCATAATGGAAAAGAATATGAAATATATATATATATATATATATGTATAACTGAATCACTTTGCAGTACACCTGAAACACAACATTGTAAATCAACTATACTTCAATTTTAAAAAAGTTAAAAAAATAATAATCTTCTGAGAGCCTAATTCACTCTTTTAAACTTTTCTATCGAGTTATATAACACATCTTAAGTGTACAGCTTGAATTTTACACACGCACGCCCACGAGGGTCACCACCACCCAGATGAAGATATAAAATGTTTCCAAACTCCCCGATTCCTCATGTGCCCCATTCTAGTTAATACCTGCACCCTCCTGCCCTCATTTCTGACTTCTACCATCTTTTTATTAAGATACAAAAATGAATGTCAGATTTGGGTGTGGGAGGGAAAAACCAGCCCTACCTTTTCAAGTAAGCATGCACGTTTCCGAAGCCATGGTACTTGGCTAAGTACACGAGCACCCCAGTTGCACACCGCCCGTCTCTCTGCCGACAGAAGCTGCAGTTGCAGATCCCGCGACATGGTGGACAGTGCCAGGTCTGAATAAGCATGAAAAGGCACCATTAAGTTAAACCTAACGCCGCCGCTTACTTATCTACTCCTGTTTAACCTTTAAGGTAGGCATGATCAATTGCATTCAGATCTTTTTCTTTTTAATTATTAAAAAACTTGTAACATGGTTAACATCCATTAGTCATGCATCACGTTCCCTTAGGAAATCCCACGGAAAAAGTTCCACAGCCACTAGCAGGGCTAAGTGGAGAACGGACTTGCCCGAATGGCCAGGTCGGGAGCACTCCAGAAGCGCTCACAACTATCCAGCACCAACACTCTGAATTCATCTGCCTTCCCCAAAATGAATGTCCCATGACACTAAGGGCTCAATCTCTTTCTGGCCCTATCAGCTCACGGCAGACTCTCGAGCCCACAGGACCACCCCTTCAAGGCACCTACTGGGTCTAGCAGAGCATCCCTGACTTCTTCACCGTAACGGTTTCGAAGGCAGGGCCCGCAGAACTGGCCTCGAACGCCCCAGCACTCTGGGTTTCTGCAGTTTGTCTTGGTATCCATAGTTTTCTGGCGGCACTGATGACAAGTCGATCCCTGCAAATAATAAGCAAATAAGAACCAAAAACAAAAACACTGCTTTTTGTAGACAAAATACTTAAAGAATGTCCTTCTTTGGGAATTCCCTGGCGATCCAGTGGTTAGGACTCCACGCTTTCACTGCGGAGGGCAAGCCACACAGCCAAAAAAAGGATGAATTTGACTACAAAAAAAAATTTAAAGAAAAAAAAAAAAAAAAAAGAATGTCCTTCTTTGTGGGTAGTCTCATATATTCTCTTTGAATCCTAGTTCACATCTATATACACATGTATACAAAACGACATGAAAAGTATCTCAAGCATGGTGATTTCATTCAACTGGCAGATGCAATACCTTATGTTATCAAAACTACATCAAGAAAAGATCTGTTTATCTTTAGCACACCACCACATCCCCAGCACCTATCTATGTAGGCACACGTTAATAGATACTTAGGTTGAATGAATCAATTTCTAAATTAAGAGAAAAGGTTTAATGCTACTGAAGACTTACTAAGCAACTACTACTACTGCAAACTTACTAAGAAAGCTAAATCCCAAGGATGCTACAAAACTCTCTTTTCTTACATGAAAAAAACACACAGGCACACATCCCATATGCTAAGACTGTTAGAACATTAGCAAAATGTCTCTCTCACAGACGTGTACATTTCCAGACATCATTTAGAGGCTCTGACCAATGAACGGTTATAGATCTTCTCTCGAGAGTTGTTGCAGATGTTGTCCAATTCTTCCTCCGTGATTTCGTCCACTGGTCGAATTATATGGGGAAGGGTCATGGATCCGGGGCGACGACTTCGGGGCATGTCATCTTCCTGCATAATGAGAAACATGGAACAGAGTGGCCTTCCTGCCTCTCGCCAGCTCTGAATCTCAAGATACTCGCTTTGTCATTTCTTCAGAGAATTCAACCTGGAAATCATTCTTACAGCTTACGGAGAAAGGGAGAATCCTAAGTTTACTAAGGATCATGAGACAACATCATGGAAATGACTCCTACAATTGAGAAAAGCCCAAGATAATTTTGATCCTCTTGCCTGCTACCAAGAACCATCAAAATAAGCTGATGTGACCTTAACCGTTCTGGAGTGTTTGAGACGAACATTTAATACGGATCACTGGTGTTGAGGGGGTGTGTGCTCCCGTGCTGTGTCCACGATCCTGGGCCCACAGAACATGACAAACAGAAGAGAAAGCATAAAAGCGGAGAACTCACGTTCACGTAGCCGGCCATGGGCTTCTTCTTTCTCACCAACAGGTACTTATCCTCCTCTTCCTCCTCCTCCTCGTCCTCCTCCTCCTCCTCCTCCGTGGGCAAGGCACTGTGCGACCCAAGGACCCGAGACCTTGACCTGGTGAGGGGACGAGCTCTCCGCTCAGGGTTTCTCCTGCAGGCGACACCTGGGAATGTGCGCCTTCGGGGTGTCTTTGGACGCTGAACAAAACACAGAGGATTGGACCCGTTTATTCCAGAATGAGAACTGGCACCTTCTCCTGAACCAGGTTTTCCTTTAAGTAAAAGGAGTACTCCACTTTCCGATTCCCTTCATCCTGTCTGTAATGCATGGAAAATGAGCCCAGAAATGATACAGCCATTGTAATGTGGCTTTTGTTAACACCAAACCTGGTTTCTCTCAAACTGAGGGATGATCTGTTTAGATCTATTTATTCTTTCCGGACGCGCAGGCTCAGCGGCCATGGCTCACGGGCCCAGCCGCTCCGCGGCACGTGGGATCTTCCCGGACCGGGGCACGAACCCACGTCCCCTGCAGCGGCAGGCGGACTCTCAACCACTGCGCCACCAGGGGAGCCCTATTTATTCTTTACTCAATAAAGATGTAAGAAAGAATCCCGTTCTCCAAAAAAAAAAACCTTTTCTACAACATCTCTTAAGCCCTGAAACATATTCACTGTTCCTATACTGCCCAAGAGAGAAAGGTTTGTATGGTTTTCCTTGTTCTATTCTTGCTCACAGAGAGGCAGGAAAGGAAATCTTTCCTTTTGTACCACACCAGACACACCAGATTCCCCTGAGTTGCACCAGCTTAGTTTCCTCAGAATATAATCACATATATTAGGCCATGACTTGGTTAACAAATTGTTTTTTCTTTCTTTTTTTTCATTCTCAGGTTTTAAAAACATCAATTACCATGTAGGAGGAATCTGGCAATGCTGGGGATACAGAAAAAACAATTTTCGATCTTTATTTCCTACCCCTGAGGGTCTTAGGTTTACTTGGGTGGGAAGAAGAAAAACCACCAATCAAAAGAGGTTTGAGGAACTTCCCTGGCGGTCCAGTGGTGAAGACTCCGTGCTTCCACTGCAGGGGGCGCAGGTTCAATCTCTGGTCCAGGAACTAGGATCCCCGTGCCACATGGGTGGCCAAGGAAAATGGAGGGGGGTGGTATTTGAGCCCCACAGGAGCTCGGCATCAGGGGGCAGGAGCACCCCTGGCCCAGGGTGCAAGGAAGAAGTCCCAGAGATCTGTCAGAAGCTTTCCTCTATCACCTCTAAGTCTGTCTACAAGACCACATGAAATAACGAAATTGGACTTTAAAATCAGACCTGCCCATTTAAAATCAGACCTGCACAAAACAGTACCATACAAACAAGGATTTGTACTTACTGAACTGGAGCCTGGCAGGGAACGCCTTCCAGGGAAGGAGCCAGGAAAGCTTTCTAATTCTGACATTAGTTTTGCAAGCTAAAAAGGGAGGAAATTAAACAGAAGTTATTCGTTTAGAATGACTACTGAAAACAAGTAAATTCTGGAAATCACAGTAGCACGTTTCAAAGAGTTTCTGATTTCCCCTATACATCTACCAAGACTTTAATAGATTAAAAAAAGAAAAGTTAGTTTAGGGAAAGAAACATTTTAAAACATATGTTATGAAAATTTCAGAGCTACATGGAAAATAATTCTTATGACAAAGATATAAGCAACAAGTGGCTTAGAGAAAAGATGGGAAGGAAGGGTGAGTTCTAATACATTCAGAGTCAGATACCTACCATTGCTTTGTTTTGCTTTATATTTAAAGCCCTTTTCTCCAAAAAATTCATGCCACTTTCATCTTCTGAATCAGAATTGCAATCGGTCACAGAATTCTCTGAGGGTTCGGGGGGCACTGCTCTCTCGTTGGCTGCTCCCCTGGTGTTTCGGGTTGGAAACTTCATGGCCACCCGGAGAGGTCCGGAACTTCTGCACTGACTGCGGGTCCGACAGCCCGCGTGGTCTGCCTGCAGCCTCTAGTCAATCAGAACAAGTGAGGCATTAATGACTTGCTGACTGTTGCACAGTCTGCAAGAGTATGACTACAAAATATGCCTTTGGAATAAAAAAAAGCTTGCAGCAAATACATTTGCACCGAACACTTTAATTATCAAGTTTAATTAACAGCTCTGGGTAACAAAATCAAGAATTACAAAGAAATACAACAACCTGAGTGTAGTTTAACTCGGGGAGCCTACCTGAGACACATTGTTATAAGCCACCTTCACAGTCCCTAGGCCAGTGGTTCCGAGCCATTTTTTTAATGTGAAAATCCCAGCTCCCTTTTTCATTTCTTTAAAAATAGAATCTTTATACATTTTTAAAAGAATTCCCCTAGGAGTAAATATGTATGCTCTCATAAATATGATTCCAATGCTTATGGCAATACTAAACTTTATTAAAAGATGTCTCAATGCTCTGTACTACTTTTTTTAAAAACTAGCAGAATATATGTAACATAACATAAAATTTATCACTTGAACCATTTTTAAGTGTACAGTTCAATGACATTAAATACATTCATTGTTCTGCAACCATCACCACCATCCATCTCCAGAACCTTTTCATCTTCACAAACTGAAACTCCATACTCATTAAACAATTACTCCCCACTCGCCTCCCCCTCAACCCCTGGCAACTACCATTCTACTTTCTGTCTCTATGAGATCTGACTACCTCCCTCTCTCATCCACTTTTTGTAAGCCTATAATTTTTAAAATCTCAGATTCCAAAAGTAATGTTTCCATCATTTAAAATGTATGAAAATTAGCCACTGGGGAAATGCAAATCAGAATCACAGACATCACTTCCCACCCACTAGTAGAGCCAAATCAATAAGTACAGCAAGGATGTGGAGAAACTGGAACCCACACACACACTCTGGTAGGACTGTAAAATGGTGCCGCCACTTTGGAAAACAGTCTGGTGGTTCCTCAAAAGGTTAACCATACAAACTATATGACTCAGCAATTCTACTCCTACTGAAGAGTATGTGTCCATACAAAAACCTGTATGCACATGTTCATAGCAGCATCAGTCCTAACAGCCAAAAGGTGCCAACAACCCAAACATCCATCAACTGATGAATGGATAAATAAAATGTGGTATATTCACACAATGGAATATTATTCAGCAATAAAAAGATATGAAGTACTGGACATGGAAGAACCTTAAAAACATTATGCTAAGTGAAAGAAGCCAGTCACAAAAGACCACATATTGTAGGGTTCCACTTCTAGGAAATGCCCAGAATAGGCAAATCTATGAGAGAAAATAGATTAACAGTTGTCAGGAACTGAGGATATTGGGAAAGGATGCAAAGTGACTGCTGATGGGTACAGGGTTTCTTTTTGGGGTGATGAAAATATTCTGAAATTGACTGTGGTGATGGCTGAAAACAAACAAAAACAGAGAGAGGAAAAAAATACCACCCATAAAGTCCCAGAAACGGAAGATCTATTTTTTAATGTTCCAAAATCCCCACAGCTTTTTGTACTCTTCATATATTTTTAGTGTGCATGGGTTGAAAGATATAAAATGACAAAACTTCCATCAGTTCTTAAGCCTTTTAATCAATTGGCATTTTATCAATCACAACAAACAGCATATACAAAGAACTGAAACACCGCCCAGAAATGATTCAGGCTATAGACAATGTTGGGTGACATCCAGATTCGCAGATCAGCCCCTGCCAATAACTCCAATACATACTGATTTAGACCAACATCACCTCTTAGCGGAAATATTACATTATCATGAAGTTAGACAGTGATAAACACTCGCTGGTCAGGCGTTCTCACTTATGTCAGTGCCGCTCAAGTGTGGTCCCAGGCAGTGGACCCATGTCAGACCACAATGAGCTAAAGAGCACGCACCTGACTGCAGATCAACAGTTTGTCGAGAAAGTCTTGCTAACAGAAAAACGTGTGCAGAAGTAACCAGCATGCTCGGGGAGAGTGGGACCAAGGCGCATCAGCGGCAGCAGTGTCCTGAGCAGTACAACAGAGGCTAAAGGTAAGACAGCATGCACAGGAAAAGCCAACAAAGGAGCAAAAGTGGAAGCAGGCAGGGGCCTAATTGTCATTACCTGCACTTAAGCTCCTGCATGGGAGTTATCACAGGCTTTCCAGATGCAGGCACAGATCCACTACGGAAACCAACATTTACTGAAGGCCTACTCTATGTCAGGCCCTGGGCTGGGCACTTGAACTTAAATGTGAATGTAGCTCATCTTGAGGACACGTGTGCTTCCTCTGATTAGGCTGGATTTCTGTAGCAACAGAAATCTGCAGGCGGGCCAATTCTATCTTACCAGTTTCCAAGATTTTCAGAGACTACAAAAATGGTCAAGCTTTACAAGTAGAACTACATTAGTAAAAAACTGCTTTAAGACATGAAGAAAATACTCTTAAAACTTTTTAAAAGATCAACAAAATCTTCTGGCATGACTAAAACGAAAATCATAAGAAAAAAAACTTTTTAAGCAAGTATGTCATGCCTCTAAATGTACCTTTTTTCTTGATACTGGTGAAATTCTCAAACTCACCATTCCATCTTGTATCTCACTCTCTGAGAAACCGCAAAACGATTCATCATCAGAGTCGGCATGAAAAATACTGGCCAGTTCGTTAGTGACATCTGGCCTTGGTTTCTGTAAAAATCCACAATGGTCTAACACATCTTGCACCTCACTTTCTGAAAAGCCGCAGAAAGATTCATTATCAGAGTCCTCATAAAAAACATTTGCCAGTTCTTCACTGATATCTGACCTGAATTTAGGTTTCTGTAAAATAAATAAATAAATGTGGTTGTGCATTTTTTTTTCCTTTTTCAAGAACCAATTTTCCATAAACCGTGCAGAGAGCAAATCACATTTACAAGTGCACTACAAGAGAATAGCTTTTGTTACAAAGAAAAATGGTTCAGAGGTTTACAAATGATTTCTGAGTTGTTATGGCAAATCATCAGGCATGTTAGGTTAGGCGACATTTCAAAAGGATAGAATAAGTAGCTAATCTACCTCCAACAATTACTACCTAGAACCACAGCAAAAAGTGAAATGAAATTACAGTGCATACTGTATTTTCATAACGGCTGTATAGAAATGTAAGCAAAAAGCAAGCAGTTTTAATCACACACAAAGCATGTGAGGCATTTTGAGCACGGCAGACTCCATTCTGTTTATTCTCAGGCAGCACTTACTGTGTTTGCAAAATTATCAGAAGCAAAGCTGTCACAACTGTCATCAGAGGATGACGAGGTTTCCATGGAAATCAACTTCACATATCTGAATTTCTTGAAGTTCTTCTTTGCTCTGCAATCCTTTTGCTGCAAACAGAAATGGCAACACTATTAAATAGGTTGCTTACCGCAGAATCTAATGAAAGATATCATTTTTGAGTTGAGTAGGTTCAAACAGCACAGAGGAGATATGTCCATTTCTTATACCCTACACAGAAAAAGGAGGGTTTGCAATTGCTACAAAAATTTTTTCAAAACCAGGTAATATCCTAAAAAGAGATCCCTTTGAAGGAACATTATAATGACAACCATCAATTTATTCAAATATCTGTAGAGCTACCCCTTTACCCACCTTAAGAGCCCCCAACTCTTAACATTATTATACTGAGCTCCCAAGGCATTAAAAGCTAAACTCCTAAAATCTGCCCTTAAAAAAAAAAAAAAATTAAACTGTACTTCAAAAGTACAAAATGGTAGGGTGATTTCTCTCCCTCAGCCAAAATCAAGCTAATGAGATCTTTCCATGTAAGCTCTGGGCTCTGTACTGTGATGCTAATTTCCCAAACTGTAAAAACTGGGCAGCACCTCTACTTCGAGATGGCAGGCTTTCAAACAGGCCTGTGCCAATCAGGAGGGGTAGAGTGATTTCAGCACAAGTCCTTACAAATCAAATATATCGACCCAGTGAACAAACGTACAGGAGCCAAGTTAAAGGTCAAACAGTCCTCCAAATCCAGGTAGAATGCCTGATTCCACTTCAGGGCTCTATTAGGCTGTGGCCAGACATTCAGCTCTTTCTGCAGTCCCCTTGCTGCACAAGTCTTAAGTTTTTAGAAGTCCTTTCATAAGACACAAATGGCCTGTGGATATGAAAATGCAGCCTTCATTCATGAACACTGAATAGCCTGGCATTGCTCAACAGAATATGCAACTGGCATCTACCTCATGTAAAAAGATAGCAGTTTCTACCGTTTCTTAATATTTAATGAGATTTCTTAAATGTTGTATTAGTAGTTCCTATATTTTTCTCTTCTGAAGTATAGCCATGGAGTAACAGAAGTGACTCCTTACACTGAAAACTTTTGAAAAGGCAAGCTCTGCTAGGGGTCCCACAAAAATAATGCCAAGATGTGAGGTGTCAGGTGAACAGAACATTCTGACCTTCCTTCTACACTTAACATTATGCATTTCTCTTGCAAATAAGATTATTTTCATGATGATGGGACCCAACCACCCAGTGCTCCTCAACAGACTCCATTCAATCATCTTAGGAAGTTTTAGTCTTTTGTCCTTTTAGAAAGGCAAAAAAATGTGATAATAGGTAGAGGTACTACCTATTAAAGGAGATCTCAGAAACTCCCCATTTTCCAGATAAGCAAATTAAAGGCTCCAGGGAGGTGAAACAGATTGCCCAAGATCACAGGGTTGGAAGGAGTCTTCAGTCTCCTAAAACAGCAAAGCTCCTTGCACTACTGTAGGAATTATCACCATTCACTCATCAATATACCTGCCGGCAGTCAGACGCCCAAGACAGCCTCAAGGGAGGCATTCTATTGGAAGCTCACAGGGAAATACCTGCTGAGCTTTAACTAGTCACCACATGCCAAGAGTTAGTTATCAGGCAAATGTATATCTGGAGGAAAAGACCTAGAAAGAAGCAAGGCAAATGATCATGGTTGAGATGGACTTTCTTGGCAGATAAATAATAACACCACTTAATAGGTGTTTTTTTGTGCCAGGCACTAAGTATGCTTTCACATTAATTCCTTGCAACAAAGGTGGAAACTGAGGCTCAGAGAGGTGAAAGGACTATTCAAGTCCCACGATGGCTCAAATTTGAACCCAGGCACGTCAGAGTCCAAGTCCAGCTACACATGTCTTTCTTCATGCCGAAAGCCAATGCCCAGGTCCATTCAGGAGAGCTGTCTCTGAAACCACGCCCCCAACACGCCCTCTCCCACCCACCCCCAGGGAATCCCAGCCTTCCCACGTGGGTCCCTTACCCACGATATTTATTTTAAGCTTGTCACTCTCTTCCTTTTCACCCAACCCCCACCCTCTAACCTCTTCTGAGGGAGACCCCCCGTTCCGGTTTCCGTTACAGCAGAAAGTAACGTTCCATCAGGGCTACGTCCTGCTGCTGAGAATATGGTTGGGGGGTGGGGAAGGGAGTGGGAAATGAGCAAACGGTCGGCGAACCGTTCAGACCAAGTCCTTCCGCTGCACTAAATCACCGCCTGGGACTGGAAATGCCCCCTCAAGTGTGCATAACCCAAGTTCTAAAGAGACCAATTTGCAAGACCTTTAAACTCCAAACTCCAAACCCTCAGTGGTTAAGAGCGCCTGCCGGCATGGTTGATGCAAAAGCGGCCGGGAAGCGCGCCCAAGGACCCCCAGTGCGCGCGGGGCTGCGCGCGGGAAAGGGCCTGGGGGCTGCAGGGCGGCGCTCCCCTCCGCGCCCCGCGGGCAGGGCTGCGTACAGCGGACACAATGGGCAACCCCCGGCCAGCCCCCCAGCGCACGTGCACCTCGGGCGCACGTGGCCTCGAGCTCCCCGGGGCTGCCAACCATCCTGAAAACCTCTCAGATCTCCAGACCGGCCGCGCGCCGAGTGCACACGCCCGTCAGGGACAGCTCCTAGTACCCAAACTACCCCCCAAGTGCACAAAATCAGGGGCCTGCCTCAACGGGCGCCGCCCAGGACGGCCACCAGTTGATAAGGGCACTCCACCGCGGAGTTGGAGGGGGTCCGCCCGTGCCCAACACCCACCGCGCCCATCCCGTGCCTTCGCCCGTCCAGCCTCACCGGCACGCGGCG
>RJWK010040212.1:0-10965 GCA_004363435.1 Platanista minor | reverse complement strand
GATAGGAAGACTGAGGCCAAGGGGAGGCGAAGGCTTCTCAAACGAGGTGACGAGACTGCGACTTTTTTCGAACCAAAGATGAGTTTGCAGAGAGCGCCTGACTCTTCTCCCCAGGCCCTGCTTGGGTTCCGATGCCTGCGTTCACCTTCCTTCGCCCCACCCCCCCACCCCACCCCCGCCACGGACCCGGGGTGGGGAAGGAGAAAGACGCGCCAGCAAGTGCCTGGGAAGAGCGAGGGGCGCGCCGGCTGCTGCCCGGCCTTACCTCGGCAGCAAAGCGTGTCCTCGCAGAGCGCGCCGGCGGGAAGCCCCAGCAGCGGCAGGGAGGCCCAAGCGAGCGCGCGGGAGGCCGCGCCGCGGGGTCCCATCCCGGACGGCCTCGGCCGCTCCTCGGCCCGCGGGCCTTCCACCCTCCGCGGCACTTGTGGGGACAGCGCTGTGCCCGCGGCCTCGGCCTCGGTTTCGGGGGTGGGACGTGGGCCAGGCCCGGGGTGGGGACTACCGGTGGGGTGGGACTGTCGCGGCCGGCTCCCGGCGAGCGTAGGTCGTGCTGGGCAGGACGCTATTTTTAGCAAGAGCTGCTCTCCCAGTTGGACAGACAGAACCAGTTAATTCGACAGCTCAGGAAAGGCCTGCACAGGGAGCTCCCCGGAACGGCAGCCGCAGCTCTGCTGAAAGCTGATCCTTCGCATTCCTGCCTCGGGAGGCGGGAGGGCGGGAGGAAGCCTCTAATTCCTGAGAGAAGCCGGCATCCTCTCTCAAGGCAGCTCCTGGGTTCCAAGGGCACGTCCAGGATAGGGCTCTCTAGATCGACTCTGAAACCCGCGGGTTTTCCTCCTGCTGACCCCAGGCCTCAGACTTCCCATAAAATGCCCACCCGAGGTCCCACTCTCCCTCCTGGTCTCCAGTACTGGGAAGAGACCCCCAGAAATGGGATCTGGCACACACACTTCATTCAGGACCTACTTGCTGAAAGAAGGAAGGAAAAGTGAAAATTCTGCACCAGATGAGCTGGAGGATCAGGTAGAGGTCTTCAGAGCCTAGGCAAAATGGGATGGACGGAAAGGTGGCTTCGAAATCCTACAAGAACACCTTCTGTCTGTGTGACCTTGGCAAATCACCTCCCCTCTGTGCCTCAATTTCCTCTTCTGCATAAGGGAGTCTCAGGAGCCCAAGAGACTGAGTGTGAGAAAGTCTTTGCAAACAAAAGCATGACATGGATGTTCACGTAATGAGTGATGAGAGGGACACAAGGATGAATAAGACATGGCTCTGCTCTCAGGAAGCCACGAGCTCTTCTAATTCAAGGAGGTGCTAAGAGCCTAAAAAGGTACAACTTGACCATATATATATTAGCCCAAGGATAGATAAATAGGCCAATGGGCTAGAACAGAGGCTGCAAAAGTAGACCCACACATATATGGAAACGTCATATGCGGCAGAGGTGGTGCTGCAGGCCACTGGGGAAAGGGTGGACTTTGCTATAAATGTCCTTTTATGGAGCAATTGGATGTCCATGTGGAAAAAAAATGAGATGGAATCTCTACCTCACACCATGCATAAAACAAAATCAATTCCAGGTGGATTAAAGAAACTTAAATGCAAAAACTTTTTAATAGGGAAAGGTTTCTTAAAGACACAAAAGGCTTTTGAGCTTAAAGGCTCAAACTATCAAGAAAAAGAATAATGAAACATTTAATTAAAGAACCTAACTCCTGCTTATCAGAAGAAGACATTTGGAACATGATATCCCAAACATACAAAGATCTACAAATCAATTTTCAAAAGAAACAAGAGAAAACTGGATCAAAAATATGAACAGGCAATTCCAAGAAGGGGAAACATGAATGTCCAATAAACATATCAAAAGAGATTCAGCCTCACTCTTAATCAGGGAGATGCAAAATAAAACCAGTGGAAAGTGCCATTTCACACCTGTGAGATTGGCAAAAAGCAAAGGGGAGGACGGCAGAAAGATGTAGAGCACAGAGAACTCTCATACGCTGCTGGTGGAGGAGAAACGGTACCGCCACTCTGGAGGACAATTTGACAGCATCTAGAAATGATGCACACACCCTAGTGACCCAGAAACTTGGCTTCTGGGATAAATCTAGAGAACTGCTTGCTCATTGCAACCTCGTTATCCTAGTAAAGAATCTAAAACAGCCTCAACGTTTGTCAGTGGATGAAATGCATAAACAAATTGTGAATAGGGCAGTGAAAATCTATACTGCAGTGAAAATGACTAGAGATCCCTTATGAATCATTAGTGGGGGGATGGGGAGCAAGTGGCAGAAGATCAAATTGTATGATATCATTCATGTAGATTTCTAAAACATGCAAAACAAAATGATACCCCACATTGCTAGGAATGCACATATGTGGTAAAAGTATAAGGAAACTTAGAGGAAGGATAAATAAATACACCATTCAGGAATTGTTTACTTCTGGGGGGAGAGGGAGGTGTGAAGGATGATGGGAAAGGGCTTCCCTTAGATTGGTATGGTCTTATTTCTTGACCTGAGTGGGAGGTACATAAGTGTTTGACTTTTCAGAACATTTTTAAGGGTACAGAGCAAGCATGATGGTATAAAATATAAAGTCCACATAAAATCCACTCCTGGGGCTTCCCTGGTGGCGCAGTGGTTGAGAGTCCGCCTGCCGATGCAGGGGACACGGGTTCGTGCCCCGGTCCGGGAAGATCCCACATGCCGCGGAGCGGCTGGGCGCGTGAGCCATGGCCGATGAGCCTGCGCGTCCGGAGCCTGTGCTCCTCAACGGGAGAGCCCACAACAGTGAGAGGCCCGCGTACCACAAAAAAGAAAAAAAAAATCCACTCCTGCTCTGAACTTCAGTGTCCTTATTTGAAGGATGTAGTCATCACATCTGTGAAGTGCTCAACACAAAGCCTGACTCATGGTGAGGTGCTCATTAAGTCTTAAGAACACAAATAGCCTGCTCCCCAGTCTCCACTGGGGCCCTTCATACCCTAGTCCCAGTCAGCTGAGAGTCCCCCACCAGAGCACCATAATGCAACCAGGTCTCCCAAACCCCTAACCTCTGACATGTCTTCATAAATGGTTTACTCTTCCTGGGATGCCCAGTCCTCCCCTGCCCTGCTGGGCCAAGACCTGTTTCTCCTATTACGATCCAGCTCTGGCACTGCAGCGCACAGGAAGTCCCTGTGAGGTCTTCAACAACTCTCCCAGGCAGTGGGTTCCCACGGCACCCGCCCACCGCACTATTCTTATTTATCACATTGCGGATTGTTGCACCTGGGTATGGATCCGTCTCCTCCCCGAGCTGACTGCGAACTCCTCCAGGGCACTAGCCTTGTCTGAGCTACCACTGCAGCCCCACCACCCAGGCTCAGGAAGGTTTGGTGAATGAATAAAGCGGGTAAGTGGATCCAAATACTCAGAAACAAAAGAGGTCACGCCAAACTCTCAAAAGGAAAGCAATCCTGCTATATGCATTGACTGCTTGGTCCTCATTGAGTGTTCTTGGAAGGTAATGTGACCTTTGGGTCAGAGAGACCTGGGTTCACATCTAGGCTGAGCCACTTGCCAGCTGTGTGACCTAGGACACGCTATTACATCCCTCTGAGCTCAGTTTCTGTGTCTGCACAACCAGGATGTGACTAGGGCTGATTGCAAGGGGTTCTTGCAAGGATTCGGTGAGATAACAGAGGCAAAATGCATGGCCCCATTCTTGGAACAGGTAGCCATTATGTGAATATTGACCAAGAGGAAGATGTTTTCAGGGGAGGGTGGAAGGAGCCCAAGTGGGTTACTATGAAAGTTGTGCAGCTGGTGAAAGAAATGCCAGGGTGGGGTGTTGTCCAGTTCTGAACAAAAGCATGCACCTGGAGGCTGAACCAGACTCTTCTGGAACAGTCCGAAGTGTACTCCGGGTCGGTGCTTCTTGTGGTCCTTCCTTCTGTCCTTTGTCCTACCTCTGGGTATGGGGCTGCACAGCACTTCAGAGCCACAGACCCTCCTCCCTGTCCCCCCACTTTCACTCTGGCCCACTCCAATCTGTTTTCACACGTAGCCCAGGGATCCCCATCTGGACCCGTCTTTTCCTTGCCAACTTCCATCTGTAGGGGCGACAGAGCCTGGGGCACCATCGCCAGGGACGCGTCCGAGGTGATTTACCAAATGCGTCTGCGCTCTGTATGCAAAACCCACATATGTCCACTTGTCGGGAGCTTCCATCAAGGCAAAGTACAGGCTGGCAAATTGCTTATAGTCCAGACTCTGCAAGATGAGTTGGCCGGTGTTACACGTTGCACAAGCAAACAGATATATGAAGTCGACAGGGCTATGTGGTCACCGGAAAAGAACAATACTGTGCGCTTCATGGGTTGGGATGAGATTTTCTGAACTAACGAGCCAATCCTCTTTGATCCAGCTCGCACGGGACAATGTAATGGTATGCTAGTGACATGGACGTTAGCCACCGTTGGCACTTGGTCCCATGAAAATGGGCATGCAAGGCAGGAATCCCATCCAGCTTAAGGTCTGCCATCTCAGTGCTTCTCAGGAAGGTCACTGATGACCTCCTTGGTGGAAACACCAAAGGACACCCGTCCATCTTGATCCCACCTGACCTCTTGGCCAGACTTCACCCCTGGAAGATCTCTGGTGCCTTCTATCTCACCATCCTCTCCCAGCTTTTCTCCTAGTTCTTTGGTCACATTGCCCTCTGCTAGGCCTACCTCATTTTACTCTATTGGGCTACAAAAGCTGGAGTTTGAAATAGTCTGCCTTCCTTTAATCCTTCCAGACTCTCTCTGCGGGCAACTTCAACTGCATCCAGACCCATGGCTTCAACTGCTGTCCTTGTGCTGGTGATTCCCAAATGGTTATTTCCAGGCTAGTCCAGGCACTGGCTGTCATCTTTTGCCTGAACTTCAATAAGAACTGAGCTGGCTCTCTGCATCCACCTGGGCCCTCTCCCCGTTGCCCCCTGTCTACGGGTCCTCCTTGTGAGGTTTTCAAAGCTCAGATCCAATCCTATTCCCTCTACCCCTACTTGAAAGCTTTCAGTGGTTTCTTGTTACCTTTGTGTGGCCTACCAGACCCTGGGTGGTCTGACCCCTGCCCACCCCTCCAGCCTCCTTCCTTGCCATCTCCCCTCTCCCCGCTCTGCCTTCAGCCCCCCAGCCAGCTTCCAGGTCCCCAAATATGCGATGCTCCTTCCCATTACACAGCCCTTACACACGAGACTCGCCTCTCTGGACCACTTTCTTCTGTCCCCTCCCATCCTTGCCTCAGTTACTCCTTCCCCTGGCAGCTTCAATGCCATGTCCTTAGGGAAGCCTTTTCGGGTTTTGCACACTACACATCCAGGGTGTTTATTGAAGTTGGTGACTGTACCTTTACTGTGTGACCACCGGATGAATGTGTTGCCCTCCCAGGGCTGGACGTCCCTGAGCACAGGGATCATGCCCGATTTCATTCATTGTTGTATCTCTCCCCACCCCCAGCAAAGGCCTCAGCCCATAGTAGGTGCTCCATGGATGTTTGTTGAATGAATGAGTGAATCCGAGTCTGCTTGCACACCTCCAGTGCTGGGCTCTGTTTATCATTGTTGGACACTGTCCGTTGCCAGAAATTTCTACGTCTCTGCACATTGATATCTACACAAGTGTGGAGTGCTTTGCCAGGTGCTTCGTGTGTTCTCTCACTTAATACTCACAGCCACCTCTGAGGATGCTCAGAGAGTTTAAGCAACTGACAGAACATCACATGGCATGGGGATACAGAGGCTGTCCTCAAACCCGTGTCTGTTTGGCTGCAAATTCTGGGCTCTAAAGCCTGTAATGCCACACCACCGTTTTATAGTCGTACAAACTAATCAATGACTTAATCGCTTCTTCGGGTAGTGGGCCCTCACCCGATGATGGAAGTGAGATTCAAAACCACAGCGACTGAGGTATCATAGAATGAATACCCAAGCCCACGGGCACCCCCGGTCAGGGGTGACATGAAAGGAGGGAGAGGGAAGGGAGCAGAATGAAGCTCCGAGCCAGTGTGTGCAGGGCCCTGAGGGTCACGGAGGACAAACAGTAAAACGTGTAAACCTCACTTCCAGCTCAGAGGTATCTGAGAATCAAATACGCAGAGAGAATGCAGCTGCAGTCAGACACTGTGAATTACACTGAACAGGACGATGCTCTGGTTCCCAGGACAGGCCTCTTTGACGGGCCACAGCGCTGCCTGAGTTTAATCAGTCCCCGATGCTTCGATTCTGCCTTTATAATTTCTCTCACACTACCACCACCCCAACCCCCACCAGCTGTCCACGGATTCCCTGAGTGCCAGAGTCCATGTCACTGGGACTCCCTCTGTGCCAGGCTCTGGGCTTGGTGCTAGGGGCACAGATAAACAGAACAGTGGGCCGCTCACGTGTGCAGAGGAAGAGATGAGCAACGACACTGCCCGGGGCCCGTGGAGCACCCCTGGGCTCCAACCCCGTGGGCGCCTGACGGAGGCTGGTGGGTGGCTTTGGGGTCCCTGATGCCAGCCTTGTGGGCCAGAGGGAAGCCTCCAGGAAAGTCATCCGAGGAGATGATTTCTGAGTGTGTCTTGAAGGAGCAGAGAGAAGTTAGCCAGGCAGAGAGGAAACAGCCCCTTCCAAAGCGTGCCAGCGTGAAACAGCCCAGCCCAGCGTGCTCAGGGATTCCGATCAAGCAGCTGGGAGACAGGGAGCAGGAGGAAAAGGGAGCTGGGCCAGGAGGAGCCCTGAATGCCATGCCCAGGAGCGGGGACTTCAGGCAAGCTCCTGGGACGTCTTAAGCAAGGGAGGGACAGCCAATGCTTGAGTTTTACAAAAAGCCCTTTATCTGGAGGAAGAAGATGGGTTTGTTTGTTTGCTTTCCTTTTGCCACACCACGTGGCATGTGGGATCTTTGTTCCCTGACCAGGGATCGAACCCGCGCCCTCTACAACCGCCGGGGAAATGCTTTTTTTTTCTTTTTCTTTGAAGGTGGTTTTAAAGGGCACAGACTGGAGGCTACGAAGCGCACAGTCAGAGGAGGGGGGTGACTGTGAGTGAGGAAGCGGGACAGACAGCTCTTCAGAGGGACTTGGCTGGAAGGAAGATGAGAGATTGGGTGGTTGCCTGAGGGGAATGCTTTGGGTTGGGGTGGGGTTGGATGCTGTGATTTGCAACCCACATCCCCGCTTCCAGAATAGAGGACTCACTCCCCAGATGTGGGAAGGCTGCTGCAAGATGGTCCCCAGCTGTCAGCCCTCTTTTGGGGTGTCCTCTGCAGAAGTAAGCCACCGCACTGGAGGTGACACCCCCTTCCCGGGTGTCCTTCCCTCCTGCCTAGTGGGCGGTCAGCCCAGGGACATAAAGTCTCAGCCCCTTGACACCACTCAGGACAGCTCTAGAGGGCCATCCCTGCTCTAGCGCCTTCCCAGGCCCTACACAGGGGGGCTGAGACCTGCACTTAGACTGTGAGCCAGCTCAAATTCTTCTGCTCCCTGCCCTGCCCTTCTATAGGTGCCGAGTCGTCCAGCAGGCCCTGGTGGACCTCTTGCCCCCAGTACATCTCAGAGCACCCCAATACCTTCTCCTGCTGCCTGGAGAGCCCACCCTGTGCCTGGGAGAACTTGCTGGGTGTGCCTGGTGGGAATGACCCAGGAGAGAGTGTGACCTTGAAGCTGTCAGTGAGAGAGGTAAGCCATACTCTAGGGAGCAGGCAAGGTCTTAGGAGCCCGGCTCCTCCTGAGACGGAAGCAGAAATCGGAGGCAGTTTGGGGTGGGGAGAGCGTTAGGATCCAGAGAGAGCCCTGGCCTTAACTTATGCAGCCAGAAGTAAGGTTGGCTGCTGAGAGGAGAGCTACACAGTAGAACGATTACCTAAGAAAGTAACGACAGTAGTGTGAGAAAAATGTTGCCACAGCAGTAGTCAGGAGTGCAGGTCCTCAAAGGGTGGATAGGAGTTCGCCAGGCTGTGTGCCCAGTGGGGAAAGTCCTACCAGGAAGAGGAAACAGCTGGTGCCCAGAACCCAGCTGGGGATGCTGTGGGAGGCTGGGGTAGGATTGCCAGATGAAATACAAGATAGCCAATTAAATGTGACTTTCAAATAAACAATGAATAATTTTTTAGTCTGTGTCCTATGCTATATTGGGGACATAGTTATACTAAAAAATTGTACGTTATCTACCTCATCCCCTTCTGACCCCCTCCTTGCCAGCAGCCCATAAGGGGTCCCCCATACTGTGGCCCAGGTACTGCTCAGATTCCATCTTATCCCTCCCTTGCTCAAACACCTGCAGTGGCTCCCCGTTGTCCAAACCCTCAACTGGTCATTTGAAGCCCTCTATCGTCTGACCTTCAGCCACTCTTCTAACCTCATCTCCCATCCTTGAACACCCCCAGCCCTTTAATCTCCTCCTCTGGGATTTTTGCTCAGCTGTTTCCTCTGTCTGCAATTCCCTCCCCCCACGTCCATGTTTCCAGGAAGCCCCCCAGATCCCTCTCGGTGAATGGAAGGGGTCATGTCCTTTGATCAGTAGCTGTAGCACCTTGGGTGAGTCATTGCTCATCTCTGAGCTTCCGTTTCCTTGTCTCTAAAATGGGGACAATACTGCCCCTCTTAGGTGTCTGACGGGGCAAGAGACCATGTTCAGAAGACACCACACACACTCTTGAATGTTGCCCATGTCTAGATCAGTGCCAGGCACCCAGTGGGCACAGAGGCACATTTGCTGAATTGAACTGACACAAAGGTCCTGAGCTTTCATTGTTTAACTTGGAATTATTATGCCCACCAGTGGAACTTAGACAAAGTCAATTTCTTATATGAAGATGATCTGAAAAAAGATAAATAATGAAGCCACTGCAATTCTGATTGTATAATGGGTTTCCCTCCCAGTCAACAAGGAACAAAACCAGCTCCCCAAGAAAGAACCCGTTTTGGAACCGAGCATGGCGCCCAGCCTCTCCAGCTCAGAGCGGGTAATATTCGCCACACATGTTTCTGTCTCAAGCCCTCCCAATCCCAGACCACAAGAGGTGATTTCCTATAGCCATTAGCATAATTAGCTGACTGTGACGCTATAGAGATGCGATTAGATGAGCCTGTGATTTTTGCACAGTTATTTGTCTCAAGTAAGTCACCTGAAGTTCATCTGCCATCGGGATTCATGGCTGCATTCTGTAATCGCAGGGAATTATTTTGCTAATAACAGAGGTACCTTGATCTACTTTAGTTTTAATGCCAGGAGGTACCCTCCCAGAATAATCAGCTCCAGGGCAATTCCAATTTCCAGGTTTGTTACGTTCTGGAGAGAAGATTCAATTCAAGGAGGCTGAAGTTACTTCTTTATCACCCAAAGTCATCCAAAGGAAGTCACCCAAAGGAAGAATCTGAGTCCGCCAGGAATTGTTCAACCCCTGCTCTGTGCTCTCATTTTTACCCCTCACAACAACTCTGGCACAGGGGTGTTGTGAGTCCCATTTTGTTGAGGAAGAAACTGAGTCTCAAGAGGGGGTTGATTTGGCCAGGGTCAACACAGTAAGTGCAAGAGCTGGGGCTTGAAACTGAGATTCTGATTCTATACCGGGTGCTACTCTGGCTAAAGCCAGGACGTCACGGTGGGTGTCTTTGAACAGCTCCAGAAGCAGGCTGGGTAGAATGTAATTACAGTAAGTGTACAGTGACCAGCCACCCAGCTCTGCTCTTTCCTTCCCACTTTGGGGCAGTCCCTTGCCCCAGAAATCAAGTGTCCTTTGCTGTCACCCCACGTTACCAAAGCCTACTTCCAGATTCCTACTCATTCACTCATACGTTTATGCTTTCAGCAGGGGGTCCTGTGGTTCAGCGCGAAGGGCCAGGAGGTTGACATGGCTCTGCCACCCCATTCCTCTCTAAGCCCTGCTCTTCTTATCTGTTCAAGTAGGAGGAGTGTTCTTTGTAAATTGACTGAGCCACAGAGCCGTCATTTCAAATGAAAAAGTTCAGGCAAACCCAGGGTTTACATCAGGTGAAAGCAAGCTGCTCTGGGCAGAGCTGTGTTAGGGGATGTGGGGGGGGTCTCTCCTATATGTCAACCTCTGGGCATCTCCTCTGACCCAACTGGAAAACCACTGGCCTGGACAGAGTGTCTTGGCTCTTGGGGTTCTTAGACCCAAGGAATCTGGGATCCCCTGATGGCGGGTGATACCCAAAATGCTGGTTGGGCAGCAAAATGCCCTCCTGACAGACCCCCCCACCCCACCCCCTGAACACCTGTCCTGCCTTGTTGGTGGCATCAGGGAACAAATCTGAAAGGGGCCTGTCAGCAAGGCCAGGCTGTGCCCAAGCCCCGCGCCCTGGGGGAAGTTTTCCAGGAGTCTCAATGCAGAGAACCGTTCCCTGCTTCTCCCCACAGGCCTGTGGAGTCAGTCTGTCCTGGTACATCGGCCAGAGGACAGGCTACTCCTCTCACCCAGGCTCTGCCCATTTGTTTTCTCTCTCATCCTCTCCCTTTCTAAAAACATAGTTTTTTTGTTTGGTTTTTTTTTTTTATCCCTCCCCCACTCCCTCCTTCTTTCAACAAATGTTCACTAGTCACCAGCTTTCTGTTCTAGGCCTGACGCTTCAGGGGGAATGGGCCGACTTCATACACAGAGAGACAGCTGCATCCTGGAGTGATTGGTGCCACCAATGCCCCAGGCATTCACTCACTCACTGGACCTGGGAAGGCTTCCTGGAGGCAGTGGTGACCAAAGGGGCACTAATGCATGAATAGGAGCTTACCCAGTTTGGGGGCCATTGCCAATGGGGAGGAGACGGACATTCCAGGCTCAGAAGAGAGGTGGAGTTGGGAGCTGTGGCAGGTGGGGTGAGATAAGTATCCTTGAAGCACTGTCCAAGGGCTGTGGACTTGATCCTGAGGGTCACGGGGAGTCAGAGGCAGGTTTAAGCAGGCCAGATGGGGAGGCTGGACATGCATTTTAGAAGC
>RJWK010040211.1:0-20067 GCA_004363435.1 Platanista minor | reverse complement strand
AAAAAAAAAAAAAAAAAAAAAAAAAAAATCTTGGAAATTGCAGAGACTGGTATTTTTAACATTTCTAATGATGGAGAGAAGAATCAGACAAGAGTTGTGTTTAATCTGACATATAGCAGCTTTCCAGAAGGATTTAATATCTTCTCAAGACTTCACATATATTTAAGAATTGCTGCCTTAGCTTTACTAACATCACAAATTTTCATGCCAAAATTTATTCAATGCCATTTGTTACTTATTTATTTTTTAAATAGACTTTATGTTTTACAGCAGTTTTTGGTTCACAGCAAAATTGAAAGGAAAGTACAGAGACCTCCCATATACCACCTGCCCCCCCACACACTACTTCCCCCATTATCAGCATCACCCACCAAAGTGGTAGATTTGTTAAACTTGATGACTCTACATTGATGCATCATTATCTCCCAAAGTCCATAGTTTATACTACGGTACACTCTTGGTGTTTTACATTTTATGGGTTTTAACAAATATATAATAGCACATATCCACCACTACAGTATCATACAGAATAGTTTCACTGCCCTAAAAATCCTCTATGCTCTGTCTATTCATTCCTCCCTCCTCCTTAACCCCTGGCAACCACTGACTTTTTAATTATCTCCAAAATTTTGCCTTTTCCAGAGTGTCATATATCAATAGCTGTACTTACCCAGTATATAGCCTTTTCAGATTGGCTTCTTTCACTTAATATGCATTTAAGGTTCCTCCATGTCTTTTCATAATAATCGATAGCTCAGTTGTTTTCAGTGCTGAATAATATTCCATTTCTGGATGTACCAAAGTTTATCCATTTATGTGCTGAAGGACATCTTGGTTGCTTCCATGTTCTAGCAATTATGAATAAAGCTACTATAAACATCCATGTGCAGGTTTTCTGTGGATATAGGTTTTCAACTCCTCTGTGTAAATACTACAGAGTGCAATTTCTGTATCATATGGTAAGAGTATGCTTACCAAACTCTCTTCTAAAGTGGCTGTACCATTTGGCATTCCTCCTGGTAATGAATAAGAGTTTCTGTTGCTCCATATTCTTGTCAGCATTTGGTGTTGTTAGCGTTCAGGATTTTGGCCATTCTAACTTCTGTAATTTTTTATATTACTATTACTAAGCCCAGAGAATTAAACAGCTTTCAGGAATATATATAAACCAATTTCCACATGAAAGCTGATTCCCAAAACATAGCCAGAACAAGCAAACAGAGACCCAAGAAATTGTAAGTTATTAAGCTTGGTTATTTTCTGTATGTGTCAGCTATTTTCAAGGATTTAGCAATATTTGATAGAACAGTACATCTACTTAAAGCACTAAAGAAGAGACCAAAGTGAAATGAGTTCTGAAACCAAGGATATAAGTTTGCAAAACTTCTGAATGATGAGGGCTTTGGGTACTAGAAGGTGTACAAATTGCTTGAAGGCATGTTAATTCAATGTTTCCCCCAAACACTCTATCAAACAAATAAAATACATTAACACAATTTCTTTCACCACCAACCACAAAATGTAGGCAAACTTTGTTGATACTATACCTGCCAGGGAAGGAAACCGTGAGAACAGAAAAAAAGAGATTAGTGCTATGAAAGGGATGTGTTCACAGGGCTTTTTGTTGCTGCTGTTGGGGGTACTTAAAGGAAGCACCACATGTACACACACCCACGTGTCCTACATTCTTCCCAAATCCCTATTTTACACTCTAATGCTCTGTGTAATAACAGCTTCCTCCATGTGGTAAAATGCTTTTTAAGCATTAATAAGTGAATTTTAAATCTTGACAGCCTGGTCTCCCTCCCTCACCTCTAAACTGTTCATGTTTTTATCTCCATTCTTGTTTAATTACTTGTCTATTTTCTCTATATTTCTTTGGTTTTTTATTATACGTAAACTTATGTTTTATATAAAAAATTACTGATTCTCCACTACCAATATCACAAACCTCATAATGGGTAAGCAGTTTCAGACTCTCTGCAGGCAGCTCAAATAAGTTTTGTGAATAAGTTTCAAAATGATGTCAAGAATAGAGATTGTGAAACTTGTAGATTCATATAGTTTATAGGAAATTATATTTAGCCATTTGACTTAATATTTTAGGGTTATAGTCAAAGAATAGAATAAACACTCATAAATACTACAAGTTATAAATGGTATAGTCATACTTCAGCAAGTAAAAAAAATAATATTGACATCAATGTACCAAGAATTTAACATTAACAGTAACTTTGTGAGGAAGGTATTAGCATTCCCATTTTCTAATGGAAAGGACTTAGCAACAGACAGTAAATTGGGAACCTCAGTTTATATATTCAAGGATTGGGTGACAGTCAACTAACATACGATTACTTAGTAGTGATATGCTCTAATGTCTTATTATAAAGAAGAGTTGTAAATTTTAGTTTTTTGAATTAATAACAGTAAAAGTAATGATTAAGGCTTTTCATATACCAACTTCTTAGAAGATACCATAATGTAATTTTAAAGAAGCCATACCACTCCTGAAAGACCATGTATTTTCTTTTCATTACTATCCTGAATTTTCCAACTTTCCCTTAATAAATATGAACTACTTTTATAGAAAAAAATTTAAATAAGAAAAAATAAAAAATAATAACTGCTTTCTATCCAGTTTGTGCTGTTCAATAAAGGCACTGTCATATCATCTGCCACTTGAAGAAACTAAGTAATACATTGCACAAATGGAAGATCATCTACAATTAGAAAATTTGTTTGACTAGCAGGACCCCAGTCTGATGATGATTGTTGAAGCACCCTAGCGCTACTGAAAGAGAATCGTGGTTTAAGATCCGCTGATAATCAAAGCCCTACTTTGAAGGGTGTAAAATATATCACATTATAAAGTATACGTACATCTTAATTACAAAATGAAAACTTATGTACTTAACACCCAGTTAAGAACTGCAACAGGAGCATTAAAGTACCCAGGGCTCCTCCTGGATTGCTTTATCTCTTAGAAGTGATTGCCAGCCTAACTCTTGTATGAATTATGCCTATGCTTTTGTTTTGCTACACATATATCTCCTAATATTATTGTTATTTTGTTTGCTTTTAGGCTATATACAAAAACCATATATATTTACACATACATACACACACCACCTTTGATAACTTAGTTTTTTATTCTTAACCTTATATTTGAGATTCATTCCTATTGACACATGAACAGATCATTTTCATTCCTGTACAATATTCCATTGTATGGAATTACTTTGTTTTGATTCATTCTATTGGTGGTCCTTTAGGTTGTTTTCAGCTCCCTCCACCAGGTACAAATAATGCTTCCATGAACATTCTTGTATTTGTTTTCCCTGGCATATTTGCACAGGCATTTCTTTAGGGGAAAGTTATTGGTTGCAGGGTCTACATACTTTAAAATGTATTAGGTAATAAATTATTTTCCAAGATGGCTGTATCCATGTATACTCCTACTTCAGTTTAGTGACAGTTCTTATTGCCCCTTGTTCTCACAAATTCTTATTATTACCAGACTTGAACTTTGTCATGTGGTATTAATTTGCATTTCCCTATTTTCTTCTAAAAGTTTTAAAGTTCTACCTTTTTCATTTAAGTCCTTGACCCATCTTAATTTGACTTTTGTGCCTGAAGTTGTACTCCTACCCATTCTTTTTAGATTTTCCTTTTGTGTATCATGGTTAACAGGAATTTTCAAACAGAGATTTTTCTCTTTTCCCTTATCTGTAACCCCACTCCTTTTCAGGAGACTCAACAGATTTACCAAAGAATATAAACAGAGCTCCAGAGAACATACTTTCTAATAAGAATACAGTGAGTTTTTATTGGACAATAATGGAATGTATAAAGCTCTACTAGTTCACATGAGGCCCAAAACTGTTGAAAATAATTCTGCTTTCTGTATCCTATAAAAAGCAGCCCAGATTAGATAATAATGGTTTAAGAAGTTTCATACATAAGACACAACTTACAAAGTTGATGGTGTCCAACCATGAAATTATGATTACTGAATCCTTATCTAAGTAGTGGCAGCATTGAGATTTTTAAACTTGGGATTTAATATTAAATATGACATACTGGATACAGTATAAAGTATATAGTATAAGTTATAAACTATTTTAGATAGCCTGAAGCATAATGTCCAGCCTATTGAGTAGTAAGAATATATATGGCATTTTTATCAACTTTATGGAATACTTAATGACAAGAGAGACTCACTAACAGTGAGTATCTGTAACACAGATGGTCTCAGGGCTAGATTGGGCTTACATAAATGTGGATGAATGTAAAGAGACAATACAAAAGAGGAAATGCAACCATTTACAAACATGAATAAGTATCCAACCACACAAACCATGGAATAAATGCAACTTAAAATAATAATACCATTTTGGGTGTCACAAATTAGCAAAAAATATTTTTAATAAGGCTAAGCAATGCTAATGGGTGTTGTGAGATGAGCATTATCATACACTGATTTTTGGTGGTGCATACAATCCTTTTGCAGAGGTAATCTGAGGCTAACTGCATTGAAGGCTTTAAAGGTATTCACATTCTCTTATTGAAATTTAACTTTGTGGAATAGACCCTACAGAAACAATTTGAAAATTAAAAAACTTAATGTGCTAACATATTCATGGCAGTGTTCATATATACATCCATGTAGTAGCATAAAAATGGAAACAGCTGAACAATGGCTAAGATACAGGTATCTATGCATATATTTATATACAAAACAGGATATTATGTAGCCATTAAAAACAGTCTATATGTAACACTTCTGCATTTACTACATGAAGAACAAAACATAAAACTGTTTATGTTAAAAGAGGAAAACAAGGAAAAAAATTATGCCTAATGGTTGGAAGAAAACAAAGAGATATTAAATACCTGGTGAATATATTCCCCTTCATTTAAATTTCCTGTTTTTTTCAAAACTAATTTTCCATAATGAGTTTGTATTGCTTGTATAATAGAAACATATAAAATATAAGCATTGTTTTATTATTAAAATTGAAATGAAAAGCATTCAATGATTTTTGATGTAGTGTCTATTAGCAGCAAAAGAGTACAACACACGTATTCATTGAAGCTGTACATCAGCTTCTGACAACTCAATGATGGAGGGAATTGCTGAGCTTGTGCACAACTCACTTCTACCATGGTTTCAAATAAACGTGCAAAAATATGACCACAGGAAACTAAGGAAAATGCTTCCTTGCACTGAGGAAAAATCTACCCATCACTCAACCCACAGCATTTGTGCATAGTTTTTCAGATTTCAAAAGAATAAACAATAAAATGTATGCAGGTAGGAATCTAATAGCATAATTTATATAAGAGTAAGCAGTAGTGCGGTATGCTTATTTTTTTTAAATTAATTAATTTTTGGCTGCATTGGGTCTTCATTGCTGTGCACGGGCTTCCTCTAGTTGTGGTGAGCGGGGTCTATTCTCTTCATTGAGGAGCACAGCCTCTAGGCGTGTGGGCTTCAGTAGTTGTGGCACGCAGGGGCTCAGTGGTTGTGGTGCACGGGCTTATTTACTCTGCGGCATGTGGGATCTTCCCAGACCAGGGCATGAACCCGTGTCCCCTGCATTGGCAGGCGGATTCTTAACCACTGTGCCACCAGGGAAGCCCCACAGAATTGTTTTTAAATGGCCAAAAAAGATCACTGCCAATGTAAACATGGTCAATACATCCAGGAAACTATGATTTCTACCTTCATATCAGAATGATTTCAATTTTAAAATGTGTGTTTAGTAAACAATGAGGAAAGATAGAAAACACACAAAAGAATCTTCAAGGGCTTTTTTAATTTAAAACATATGTAGCACATGAAAATAACATAAATTCATATTAATACATTATATTTATATGAAACTTGTTTGTTAATACAGCTCATCCATTTTTGTTGTTAAATTCTACCAACTTCTTTAAAATGGTGCCTATGAAAATACCATCCAAAATGTGTCACTTTAATTTCATGAATGTTAGGTGTTATAGCTCTTCGCCTTCTTTGCCCCACATTTACACCAAAACGAATTATTTGAAAATGCTAAAATAAAGCTTTCTTAGTGGCTTAGTGGCTTTGTATTTGTATTAAAATATTTTACAACTATAACAAGTTTAAAATAATTATATTGGTTTCCCTATATATAAATCCACATAAGTATATTTGTATTGCATATTTTATTAGCTAATAGTTTTTAAAAATATTCTACCAACTTCTTTAAAATATTTCCTATGAAAACATCATCCAAAATCTATTTCAATTTTTATGAATGTTAGGTGTTGTATCTCCTTTCTCTCTCTGCCCCATACTTATGCCAAAACAAATTATCTGAAAATGCAAATATAAATAAAATTTGGTATGCTTTCTTAGTTGTTTTGTATCTTGTATTAAGATATTCTATAAGTATAAAAGTTAAAAATTTTATTGGTTTTCCTGTATATATTATATATATGTAATCTTCTACCTACTGTAAGTGAACTAATCTACAGAACTTAGTCATTTTGTTATCTTAAATGTAGAGGTCCAAAAAATAAGGGAATTACAAAAATTTCAAGATGATTAAACCAGATGCACATTAAAATACTACAGCTATGGCATATTTAACATCCATCAATCAGAGAAAGAGAGCGTTTATCTTTCCGTTTGGCAACAATATCTTCAAGATAACTATTTACCACTTTTCAAAGCACTACTATCCGGTAGGTTTTATACTGGGAGAGAGGATCTATAAAACATTACTGTCCTCATCCAAAACCAAAAATAAATAAAGGACTTTTAAAATATATTAATTATGAAAGATGGTGACCAGAAAAAATGACTATGTCCAATGAGCTTATAGGGCTTCAAGATGAGAATGCCCTTGCTTCATTCAAGATCTAGAATCTTCAAATTTCATTTGATAAATTTAACTGGATTTTCATTTCTGATTATGTTTAACCCCTACATTTGGCTGTGTACCGTAACAACTTTTATTTTACTTGGATAGTAAAAGAAAAACCACTGAATTCTAAGGACAGATTAATAATCTGTTGAACTCAAATTGAGAACTAATCAGTGAAAAATACTTATCTGGCTGGGTAACTAAATTTAAAGAGATTGAAAACATTACAAAATAAGCTGTTTTTAAAAATACCTAACCTGAAATGATAAAAAAAAGTTTTTAAAAGTTATTAAAGATCTTTCCTGAGGGCTACTAAAAGCAAAAACAACCTTAATAAACACATGGTTACAAACAAATTTCCTCACAGAGGTAAAGAGGTTGTGATCAGTATCAGGATCTTAAGGAAGTGTCAATTCAGAGACTGCATTAGTCTCTTCTAAGTGGTTTAAAGAGTCTGAGCTGGTACATCCTGGAACTTAGGAAAATCCGAAGCAATTCACCTAGTGGGATACCAAAAGGACTTACATATCCTTGATTTATTCAATTTCATTGTTCTTTTACATATATTTTTCTTCTTTAAAACTTCAAGATGATTTACTCATTTATATGACAAGCTTAATAAGGCTGACATTCAATGGAAAACAATGAAATAATTTACCTTTTAGCAATTAGAAAAATTTAAATCATTCTTATTATCTTCTTTTTAAGGGTCCCTTATTAAAGCTTGTGATTTTATTAATGTAAATAAACTAAAGTGATTTTTTTTTATGCACCTCTTTGCACCACAGTGTAAAGGGTAGTCTCATTCCTAGTTAACCTTTAACACTCTGTACATACTATTCTGAAATACTGTGGTGAAGTACGGCCTCTCATCCTTGAGCAAGATGCTACATAAGGGAGGGTTAGCTGAGTTGGAAGGGTCTTCCACATCCCAAATTTCAAGCATACTGCAACCAGGCCTGAAAAAAACAGGCACATATATCTGTATTAAAAATGCATTCATATCTAGAAGAAATATAATTATAAAATATCTCCTAGATTTTTAGAGACTAATTTAATAAATTAAAGATTTTAAAGCATCATTTCAAAAAACGTAAGTTTAAAATTTAGAGATAAAATGAAAGTACGCTGCATTTTCGTGTTCCACTTCACCAAATAACCAATATATTATTGAATCAAATAATAAGGGCTCAATGCACATTCAGAAATATATATTTAAAAATCTACTTTCAAAGTAAAATATAAATGAATATATTTTCTAAGTGGTATTGCCATCCAAACATAAGGCCTATTTATAGCAGAATGAGACAAATTAAAGGAAAGTTAATCTAATTCTTCATGAATTTCATATTTCATATTTTTGAGCTTAAATTGACTTGGATTAGCATGAAAACATATATAGCCCAAAGCAGGGAAGAGAAGCTCTTCTGCCAACTTTATTCTCCTCAACTCTTTCCCCTTTGAATGGATTGAATGAGATAATACTTCTCACTAGGCAACAACCCAGCATGAGTCATTAAAGGGAAGAAGTCAGGCAATATGTGTTTCTAATTTTTTAACAGCTATATTGAGGTAAAATTTATGTACGATAAAATTCACCCATTTTATGTGTAAAGTTTGATAAGTATGGGCAAATGTGTATAGGTGTGTGAGTACCATCATAATCATAACACAGAGAATTTCCATCACCCCAACAAGTTCCCTTGTAGCCTTTTACAGTCAGTCCTCTCCCCTAAATATAAACCTAGGCAAGCACTGATCTCCCTTCTGCACTATAGTATTGCCTTTTTTAGAATATGCTAGATAATGCATATCTAGCATATGTCACGCACATGGTTACTCACATGGTAACATTGCTATCCTTTCTCCTTCAACCTTTCCTTCATGTATTTGCATTTACAATGCATCTCTTACAGGAAGGACATAGTTAGGTTTTGATTCTGTATTCAGTCTGTCAATCTCCAACACTTGATTGGAGTGTTTAGTCCCCATTCACATTTGCAAGTACTGATATGGTTTGATTTAGTGTTGCCACTTTCCTTTTTTTCTTCTATTTGTTTTGTATCTTTTTTGATCATCTGTTTCTTTCTTGATTTCTTTTATGTAAAGCAAAAAGGTTTTATTATACCACTCAATTCATCTACTGGCTTATTCGGGTTTTTCTGTTTTGTTTTTTGCTTTTGCATTTTTCAAGTGGTTTGCTCTAGGGATTACAACAGACATCTTCAATGTATCACAATTTACTTTACATTAAAATTACATTAAAATTGGATTATTTCCAAGGAGGTGTGCCAAGAAGGTAGAGTAGGAAGGCCCTGAGCTCACCCCCTCCCATGGGTACACTAAAATTACAACCATTTACAGAGTAACTATTGATGAGAAAGACCAGAATCTAGCAGAAAAGATCTTATACAACTAAAGATATAAAGAAAGAACCACAATGAGACAGGTAAGCGGGGCAGAGGTGTGGTATAGTCAAGACTCATCATATACCCAGGTGGGTGACCCATAGATGGGAGGATAATTACACTTGCAGAGGTTCTCCCCAAAGAGTTAAGGATCAGAGCCCCACTTTGGGCTCAGGGTCCTATATCAGGAAGATGAGCCCCCAGGATACTCAGCTTTGAAGGCAAGCAGGGTTTATTTTTGGGAAAGACAGAGGGCTGTGGGAAAGAGAATCCACTCTTAAAGGGTGTACACAAAATCTCACACACTACAGGACCCAGGGTAGAAGCAGTAATCTGAAAGAAGCCTGGGTCAGACCTTCCTGCTGTATCTTGGAGAGTCACCCAGAGAGGCAGGAGGCAACTAGAGCTCACCCTGGGGACGTAGATGCCGGTAGCAGCTATTTTGGGGAGCTTGTTCTACCACGTGGACACTGGTGCTGGTAAGTGCCCTCATGGAATTCTTCCTCTAGCTTATTAGCATCGGACCTGTCCCGATCCGCCATCCTGTGGGTACCAGTACTGAGAAGACTCAGGTCAAGCAGCTAGCCTGACACAGCCCCATCCACCAGCAGGCCAACATCAGCTTTGCCACACCCTGGAACCTATAGCCAGGTGCCTCGTGATCTGGCCCCACCCACCACTGGCCAGTAGCCTCCACATAAGGTAGGGCCTGGCAACCAACAGGACTGGGGGCCAGCTACATCTACCTGAACATCCATAGTTCTCAGCCTGCCACAACAGAAGGGCCCACGCAGCTGACACAGGGGGCAACCCTAGAGCATATAGCTCTGGTGACCAGAAGGGAGTGCACTTCTGGGACCCACAGGATGTCTCCTACAGAAGACCACTTCACCAAAATTGGGAAGTGTAACCAAACTACAAAATACATAGAAATAATAACGGCAAATTAGGCAAAATGAGGTGACAGAGAAACATGTTCCAAACAAAGGAAAAAGATAAAAACCCTGGAAGAAGAATTAAGTGCAGTAGAGATAAGCAATCCCAAATAAAAAGTTCAAGGTAATGATCACAAAGATGCGCAAAGAACTTGGGAGAAGAATGGATGAACACAGTGAGAAGTTTAACAATGAGATAGGAAATATAAAGAACCACCACACAGCTGAACAATACAATAAGTGAAATTTTAAAATACACTACAAGGAATCAACAGTAGATTAGATGATACAGAGGAATGGATCAGCGAACTGGAAGATAGAGTTGTGGATGTCACTGATGCTGAACAGAAAAAAGAAAAAAAAATTAATGAGGACAGTTTAAGAGACCTCTGACACAACATCAAGCATACTAACATTCTCATTTTAGGGGTCCCAGAAGGAGGAGAGAAAAAGGGGCAGAGAACATATGTGAAGACACAATAGCTGAAAATTTCCCTAACCTGTGAAAGGAAACAGATTTCCAGGTACAGGAAGCACAGAGAGTCCCAAACAGGATCAACCCAAAGAGGTCCACACCAAGACACATTGTAATTAGAATGACAAAAATTAAACATAAAGAGAGATTCTTAAAAGCAGCAAGGGAAAAGCAACAAGTTACCTACAGGTTTTGAGCTATGATGAATAAAACTGCAATGACACCCTTTCTAGAGAGATGTTTTAATTTCTCTTATTTAAATTCTTCGGAATGGAACTGCTGAGTAATAAGGTAGATGTGTGATTAAACTTTTTTAAGATTCCTCCAAATAGTTCTCCAAAGTGGTTGTATCATGTTCACTCCCCTTAGCAATGTAAAAGATTTACAATTATTCTGTAACCTCTCCAATGTATGGTATTTTAGTTTTAAAAATTGTATTTATCGGTCAGTCACACATTTTCTTTGGTGAATTATGTCTTTCCAAGTCTTTTGCCCATTTTCAATTGTATGGTCATTTTATTATTAATTTATAGAATTTCTTTATATGAACTATATTTATAAGTCCTTTATCAGATGTAGGCTTTCAAATATTTTCTTCTAGTCTGTGGCTTGCCTTATCATTTTCCTAATATCTTTTTGAGAAAATATTTCAGTTTTGATATATACAGTTTATTGATTTTTTAAATCGTTAGTACTCTGTGTTCTAAGAAATCTTTACAATTTTAGCTCTTACATTTAGTTCTATAATCCACGTAAAGTTAATTTTTGTGTATGGTGTAGTATGGGTCATGGTTTAATTTTTTTCTGTACATTATATCCAGTTAGATCAGCAATATTGTTAAAAGACCCCTTTTTCCATTCAAGTAAAAAATAGTGTTTTAAAATTTTCTTTGTGGTTTTTTTCTTTGACCCATAAATTACCCATAAGTTTACTGCCTAATTTCCAAAATGCATGGATTTACTAGGTATCTGTTTATTATTGTTTTCTATTTTTATTCTGTATGATTTAAAACCTTTTAAACATATTGAGACCATTTTACAGCCCAGAATATGTTCCCTCTTGGTGAACATTCCACATGCCCTTTAAAAGAATGTGTACTCTGCAGCTGTTTCCTGTGGTGTTCAATAAATGTCAGTTGGGTCAGGTTATTTGATACTATTTGTTGTTCATCTCTTTTATATGCTTACTGACTTTTTATCTACTTTTCCTAGTAGAGAAAAAAACGTTAACTTTTCCAACTATGATTAAAGCCTTGCTTATTTTTTCTTTTAGTTCTACACATTTTTATTTTTTGTGCTTTGAAGCTCTGTTTAGAGGTATGCATATTTAAAACTGTTAGATATTTTTGATGAATTAATCCTTTTGTCATCATAAAATGTCCACCTTTATTTGTGACAATATGCCCTGTTTTGAAGTATGTTTTGTCTTAAGCTTTAAATTAAATTAATATGATAAGCATACACATTATGATATTTCTGTTTCTTTTGCAAGATGCCGTTTCTTGCTATACATATTTAATAGATCTTAAAATTAGATACAAAAATTAGCTACCAAAATTTCCGAAATTAGCTCTTCAAAATCTGTTATAGCCAATTCTTAATTATCCATAGGAGAAATGAAAACTCTTAATGCTAAAATTAATATAACTAAGGACTTCTTAAATCAAGGAGACTAAACAAAGGTCTCAAGATATCCATTACACATCTTAGAATTTTATGTATTATTAGAGATTCAAAATTAAGAAATGAAAAAATATTAATTAGAAACATTTTCTTATTATGTCCTTTTGAGTTACGTGAAACTTTTCTTATGAGTCTTATAAATCCAATGTAAATCAGCTGTAGTAGCAGAATGCTAATAACTCACTTGGTTGTAAATTCAAATCTGTATTTCAGACATCTAATAAAAGTTATAAAAACTTGAAGATTATGGAAAAAAGCTACATTTAAGATGTTAAATTAACATGAAAAAATTAGGGTAGCAAAATATACTATACATTTAAAAAATTACATTATGCTTAAATAATAGTATAATTTTAATTTCCTACATGAAATAATTTTTGTTTGTTTGTTTGTTTTTGTTTTTTGTTTTTGTTTTTGTTTTTTTTTTGCTGTACGTGGGCCTCTCACTGTTGTGGACTCTCCCGTTGAGGAGCACAGGCTCCGGACGCGCAGGGTCAGCGGCCATGGCTCCCGGGCCCAGCCACTCCGCGGCATGTGGGATCCTCCTGGACCGGGGCACGAACCCATGTCCCCTGCATCGGCAGGCGGACTCTCAACCACTGTGCCACCAGGGAAGCCCCATGAAATAATTTTAAATAAAATACCAGGGCAACAATTTAATGGAATTAATTTAAAATAAAAATTTTTAAAGAATCAGTACTGCTGTAATAAAGTAAAACATTTGTTGTTTTAAAATATACCATATCATATACCACAGGGCTCATACTCACTTAGTTCTTACAACACACCATGCCTCTTCTAAAATGTAGTAATTCACATGTAGCTCCACCAACTTATCTCTCACTTCTTTTGCAGATTTTCGACTATATGCAGAATAAACTATTTTTGTCCGAGCTCTTTAAATTCAAACAAGTTAAAATTTTTTTAAATAAATGATAATAGATTTGTTACCAAATTAAAACCTCAATCCTTACTGGATGGAGCATTGATTATATATGACCCCAAACAGCATGAATTATTTTGGGAATAGCAATCGCCACATTTCTACTTATATTTTGCATGTGCTTAAACTTACAGCAATTTGAATTTTGCAAGTACTGCTTATTAGTGTATAAATCAGTTTAGAGTCTAGAGGTAGGTAGCAGTATAATAGTTCAGAATATAAAATTTGCTTTGCATAATTCATAAAATAATCTGGAACAAATTCAGATAGAGGCTAAATATAGTGAAAATATAGATTTCAGTAGATAATTTCATTCATAGAAACTCTGAAAAGCATATGAGTTGAAGCTGAATGTAGCAAATAGGACAATTAGTGGGCATCTAGGGTAGTAGTCATGTAGAGAAAGCAACTTAACAGAAGCTCGAGAGACAGGGATGCTTACCAAAATATGGTACAACAGATGGTTTAGCCCTAAATGGAGGTTTTTATAAAATCCTGAACAAATTATCAATTATGCATTAGACTTTTCTTAGGATTTCAAGCATACAGAATGCCCAATCTCCACAACCAAACATAAAACTTTAAATAATTTAAAATATTACCTCTAACAATAAGCCAAAAATACATTAAAAGGAAATGATTACCCAATTACGAGAATGATTAAAACAATTTTAAAAAGTCAGTCATTTAAGGAAAACAAAACTTTCAGACCTCAGTGGAAACTAGAGTTCCCATAATCAGCTAGCAAAAGAGCACCCCAAAGTTTCATAAAAGCATTTAACATAGCAAATTTCATGTACCTTTTCTATCTGTTAAAAAAGGCTAATCATTGGCCACAAGTAAGATGAAGGAAGAATGGTTTGTTAAACTAGGCAGAGGGGCTGTGGAATCTAGAACAGGGGCTGGCAAACTATGGCCATGAGCCAAATCTATCCCCACTCTTATTACTATTACTTAGGAGTTTCACTGGAACACACACCCACATAAACACACAGAGGCTAGTCATAAATGTGACATATTTTTCACTTTGAGAAAAACTGGGTGTTGCTTTTTTCAGTTTTCAGAGGTTTATTAAGTTTACTTTAAGCCAACAGGTATGTATTGTAATTTCTGAATGGTTACTATTTAACTTCTAGCACAAATATGAGGATAAGAGTGACTGTGTGTGTGTGTGTGCGCATGTGTGTATAAAAGTTTCCCTATTCCTGAGTCAGTAGAAGTTGTTAGTGTGTCTGGTTGAAGTATTCTATCAGTTGCCTACCTCAAGTCTGCATCCTCATAATTTGGGTGATTCACAATGGGGTGAAGCGTGGAGAGCTTGACACTTGCCATTGTAGGCATGGCACCTGCAAAAACAGCATCTGGAAAACAAGATTATATTCCTTAACAACATATTTTAAAGAAAACCAAAAGTTACTTATCTGTAATATTTGAACCCAGATTAAGAAAGATGAAGTACATTTAAATAATAATCATTGGCAGCATTCTTTATCTTCGCTTAATATTTACTGATGGTCTACACAATAGCCAACTTTCATTAAATGTTATCTTGGTACCAGGAACTGCTAAATACTTTTACTAGGATTATAGAATTTAATTTGCACAGCTTTGAGGTGGGTTCTATGTATTCTTATTTTGTAGATCAGGAAGCTGAGACACAGCAAAGTTAAGTGACTTGCCCAAGACGGCACAGCTAGAAATGATCAGGGTCCACCCTCTTAGCCACTTCACTACAGCATACTACCATGTTCAAGCACTATACTAAGAGACAGCACTACAAAGACACACAGGACTGGAAAGAACTGTAAAATTTGATATCTTGTTCCAATAGTTTAAAGTTCTAGGAACTGGGAGACTATTATAAAGGGCAAGTCTTATGGTACATGTTTTAAAGTGACTTTTGTGGGTTGTGAACTGTAATCTTGAGAACTTTCCAAATGAAAGCATTGTTTTCTTCCCTCAGATCACTTTTAAATATTCATAACTAAGTTTTCTTAGTTTCTGTTTGACTTTATAAATGTATACATTTCATCAAACCATTTCATTACTTGTCAGTAGTACTTTCTGGAGTAATAGCTTGTATAAATTTATTGCCTTTTGGTTATAACTAGTCTTACACCAAAATCTACTGTCTGGCTTCAGTTTTAGTTCTGTCTCTTGGGAGACAAAAAGACCAAATGCTTACTTCCTGGCACTCCTGTACAATAAATGATTACATGATTAGGAAAGTTATTGTCATTTTTAATCAGCACAGTAAAATCACTAATAAGAACTAGGCATATTATTCAGATCTACTGTAAATAATTGAATGTTTACTTTCAAATATAATTAAGCATTCTAAATGTAACTTTGAAGACTTCCCTGGTGGCTCAGTGGTTAGGAGTCTGCCTGCCAATGTGGGGGACATGGGTTCGAGCCCTGGTCCAGGAAGATCCCACATGCCACAGAGCAACTAAGCCCGTGTGCCATGACTGCTGAGCCTGCACTCTAGAGCCCGTGAGCCACAGTTGCTGAGCCCATGTGCCACAGCTGCTGAAGCCCACGCACCTAAAGCCCATGCTCTGCAACAACAGAAGCCACTGCAATGAGAAGCCCACGCACTGCAACGAAGAGTAGCCCCTGCTCACTGCAACTAGAATAAGCCCACGTGCAGCAACAAAGACCCAATGCAGCCAAAAATAAATAAATAAATGGATAAATTTATTTAAAAATAAATAAGTAAATAAATATAACTTTGCATGAATATCTCTTTATATGCCTTAAATTTGAAAATACATAAATAAATTGAAGTAGACATGTATTTATTATTGTAAGATTCAATAATTAATGATGAAAAGCTCTTAGGCTAGAGCAGTGGTTCTCATCCAGAAGTGATTTTGTTTCCTAGAGACACTGACAACTTCTGGAGACATTTCTGGTTAGCACACTGTTGGGGGAGAGGGGCTACTGACATCTACGAGTAGGAGGAAGGAATGCTGCTCAATATGCTGCCAATGCACACGGTAGCCCCAAATATCAACAGTGCCAAGCTTGAGAAATTCTGGGCTAGAAGGACCCAAAGCTCAGGGCCAGCGTCATCCAGAAGAAACTAGGTAACCCTGTCCAGCAAGAACTGGAACCACTGAGAAGAAAACATCTATGAAACAGAGAGAAGGGGAGAATACTCCCCAAATGCTTCCTTCCTCTTGGGGGCAAAGTAAACATGAGCGTGACAGGGAAACAATAGGATCTTTTCTATAATGTATTTAAATCTCCACTTATCTTACTGCATGTATTAGAAAAAAATTATCCCTTTTGACTTGACAGAGCCTCACTAATACATACATGACTTGGTAAGTGGACCACACGCTGGATATCAGTTCCCACTTGTCCCAACTGAGCACCTTTCTGCTGTGTACAAACTATACAACCTTACATGGCAGACTTGAATGTAAGCTCTAGTCCCACCTTTACTACAGAATTTAATAAAACATGTGGTAACCATGACAGAACTCATAATACAGCGATGAGAAAGATTGGTAAGATCAAAGAAGAGGCAAAAATGAGGTAGGAGTTTGTGAGAGTTATCTCAGAAGGCTAAGTTGCCAAACATAGGCTCTCTCTGCCAAGAACCCAAGACAAACACTGGAACAAAGAAAGACACAAGCAAACATGAAAAGAGCAGGTATCTTTTAAAGCTTTGGAAAAACAGCTATAAGTGGGGAGGGGCAAGGGAGAGTAAAGAGACTAGCTACCTTGTACAACTGTATTACAGGGAAAAAGTCAGTAAAGTGTTAATTCAAAAATTCTGATTAAACTAACCTGGAAGCTCTAAGTGATGAGGCACTGTCACCTACACCCTTTGAAAGCCATAGGCCAAATACCTGAGTTGAAGTTCATAAGAGTTTACCTTAATGATAGCTAGTGAGTAAAATGATGACTACCAAATAAGAGATAAGAAGAAACTGGGTCAAGGAATCACAGGATAAATTTAAATAAACCATAGTGAAGAACTTGTGCCAGAAAAAAATTATGAAATGTCAAAAATTGTCTAGGACGAGACTATAGGTTACTTACAGAAAATAATGTAAGGATTAGAGACAAGATGGCGGAAGAGTAAGACACGGAGATTACCTTCCTCCCCACAGATACACCAGAAATACATCTACACGTGGAACAACTCCTGCAGAAAACCTACTGAACGCTGGCAGAAGACCTGAGACCTCCCAAAAGGCAAGAAACTCGCCGCGTACCTGGGTAGGGCAAACAAAAAAAAGAAAAAACAGAGACAGAAGGATAGGGACGGGACCGGCACCAGTGGGAGGGAGCTGTGAAGCAGGAAAAGTTTCCACACATTGAGAAGCCCATTTGCGGGCGGAGACTGCGAGTGGCGGACTGGGGAAGCTTCGGAGTCGCGGAGGAGAGCGCAGCAACGGGGGCGCGGAGGGCAAGGTGGAGAGATTCCCGCACGGAGGATCGGCGCCCACCGGCACTCACCAGCCCAAGAGGTTTGTCTACTCCCCGACTGGTGCAGGCAGGGCTGGGAGCTGAGGCTCAAGCTTTGGTCTGAGCACAGGGAGAGGACTGGGGTTGGCGGCGTGAACACAGCCAGCAAGGGGTTAGTGCACCACGGCTAGCCGGCAGGGAGTCCGGGAAAAGTATGGACCTGCCGAGGAGGCAAGAGACTTTTTCTTTCCTCTTTGTTTCCTGGTGCACGAGGAGAGGGGATTAAGAGCGCTGCTTAAAGGAGCTCCAGAGACGGGCGCGAGCCGCGGCTACCAGCGTGGACCTCAGAGACGGGCCTGAGACACTAGGGCTGCTACTGCCGCCACCAGGAAGCCTGTGTGCGAGCACAGGTCACTCTCCACACCTCCCCTCCCGGAGCCTGAGCAGCCCGCCAACGCCAGTGTCCCGTGATCCAGGGACGGCTTCCCCGGGAGAACGCACAGCGCGCCTCAAGCTGGTGCAACGTCCCGCAGGCCTCTGCCGCCGCAGTTTCGCCCCGCACTCCGTGCCCCTCCCTCCCCTCGGCCTGAGTGATCCAGAGCCCCCGAGTCAGCGGCTCCTTTAACCCCTTCCTGTCTGAGCGAAGAACAGATGCCCTCCGGCGACCTACACGCAGAGCCGGGGCCAGATCCAAAGCTGAGCCCCGGGAGCTGTGCGAACAAAGGAGAGAAAGGGAAATCTCTCCCAGCAGCCTCAGGAGCAGGGGATTAAATCCCCACAATCAACTTGATGTACCCTGCATCTGCGGAATACATGAACAGACAACGAATCATCCCAAATTGAGGAGGTGGACTTTGAGAGCAAGATTTATTTTTTTTTCCCCTTTTCCTCTTTTTATGAGTGTGTATGTGTATTCTTCTGTCTGAGATTTTGTCTGTATAGCTTTGCTTTCACCATTTGTCCTAGGGTTCTATCTGTCTGGTTTTTTGTTTGTTTTTAACTTTAAAAAAATTTTTTCTATCTTAATTATTTTTTATTTTAATAACCTTATTTAATTTTATCTAACATTATTCTATTTTATCCATCCTTTCTTCTTCCCTCCCTCCCTCCCTCCGTCTCTCTCTCTCTCTTTCTCTCTTTCTTTCTACTTTTTCTCCCTTTTATTCTGAGCCGTGTGGATGAAAGGCTCTTGGTGCTGCAGCCAGGAGTCAGTGCTGTGCCTCTGAGGTGGGAGAGCCAACTTCAGGACACCGGTCTACAAGAGACCTCCCAACTCCACATAATATCAAATGGCGAAAATCTCCCAGAGATCTCCATCTCAACACCAGCACCCAGCTTCACTCAAAGACCAGCAAGCTACAGTGCTGGACACCCTATGCCAAACAGCTAGCAAGACAGGAACAAAACCCCACCCATTAGCAGAGAGGCCGCCTAAAATCATAATAAGGCCACACCCCAAAACACACCACCTGACGTGGACCTGCCCACCAGAAAGACAAGATCCAGCCTCATCCATCAGAACACAGGCACTAGTCCCCTCCACCAGGAAGCCTACACAACCCACTGAACAAACTTTAGCCACTGGGGACAGACACCAAAAACAACAGGAACTACGAACCTGCAGGCTGCAAAAAGGAGACCCCAAACACAGTAAGATAAGCAAAATGAGAAGACAGAAAAACACACAGCAGATGAAGGAGCAAGATAAAAACCCACCAGACCTAACAAATGAAGAGGAAATACGCAGTTCATCTGAAAAAGAATTCAGAATAATAATAGTAAACATGATCCAAAACCTTGGATATAGAATTAAAAAGGATCTAGAAGAACTAAAGATGAAACAAGCAACAATGAAAAACACAATAAATGAAATTAAAAATATTCTAGATGGGATCAATAGCAGAATAACTGAGGCAGAAGAACGGATAAGTGACCTGGAAGATAAAATTGTGGAAATGACTACTGTGGAGCAGAATAAGGAAAAAAGAATGAAAAGAACTGAGGACAGTCTCAGAGGCCTCTGGGACAACATTAAATGCACCAACATTCGAATTATAGGGGTTCCAGAAGAAGAAGAGAAAAAGAAAGGGACTGAGAAACTATTTGAAGAGATTATAGTTGAAAACTTCCCTAATATGGGAAAGGAAATAGTTAAGCAAGTCCAGGAAGCACAGAGAGTCCCATACAGGATAAATCCAAGGAGAAACACGCCAAGGCACATACTAATCAAACTATCAAAAATTAAATACAAAGAAAACATACTAAAAGCAGCAAGGGAAAAACAACAAATAACACACAA
>RJWK010040210.1:0-20067 GCA_004363435.1 Platanista minor | reverse complement strand
TATATATATATATATATATATATATATATATATATATATATGTACACAATGGCTTATTACTCAGCCATAAAAAAAGAATGAAATCTTGCCATTTGCAACAACATGGATGGTCGCTGAGGCTATTATGTTAAGTGAAACAAGTCAGAAAAGACAAATACTGTATGATCTCACTTATATATGGAATAATTTATAAATAAACAGACTCATAGATACAGAGAACAAACTGGTGGTCACCAGGGGGGAGAGTGGTGGGGGACTGGACAAAATAGGTGAAGGAGATTCAGAGGTATAAACTTCCAGTTATAAAAGAAAAGTCTCCGATATATAATATACAGCATAGGGAATATTGTCAATAATATTGCAATAACTTATTATTATAAGTTATTGTAACAACAATTGTCAATAATATTGCAATGACAGATGTTTGCTACACTTGTGGTTTTTAATGTGTAATGTATATAAATGTTGAATCACTATGTCATACATCTGAAACAAATAATTTTGTAGGTCAACTATACTTCAATTTTAAAAATAAAAGAGAGAGACAGAGACAATGGAGGCCAAAATACAGTGTTTAAAGAAAAAAACTGTCAACCAATAATCCTATATCAAGCAAAGTGTTCTTTCAAGAATGAAGGTGAAATAAACAAATTCCAGACAAACAAAAGCTTAAAGAATTTGTTGCTAGCACACCTGCAGTAGAGGGAACATTCCTCAAAATAATAAAGGCCATATATGACAAACCCACAGCCAACATCGTCCTCAATGGTGAAAAACTGAAGGCATTTCCACTAAGATCAGGAACAGGAAAAGGTTGCCCACTCTCACCACTCTTAGTCAACATAGTCTTGGAAGTTTTAGCCAAAGCAATCAGAGAAGAAAAAGAAATAAAAGGAATCCAAATCGGAAAAGAAGAAGTAAAGCTGTCACTGTTTGCAGATGACATGATACTATACATAGAGAATCCTAAACATGCTAACAGAAAACTACTAGAGCTAATCAATGAATTTGGTAAAATAGCAGGATACAAAATTAATGCACAGAAGTCTCTTGAATTCCTGTACACTAATGATGAAAAATCTCAAAGTGAAATCAAGAAAACACTCCCATTTACCATTGCAACAAAAAGAATAAAATATCTAAGAATTAACCTATCTAAGGAGACAAAAGACCTGTATGAAGAGAATTATAAGACACTGATGAAAGAAATTAAAGATGATACTAATAGATGGAGAGATATACCATGTTCTTGGATTGGAAGAATCAACATTGTAAAAATGACTCTACTACCCAAAGCAATCTACAGATTCAATGCAATCCCTATCAACCTACCACTGGCATTTTTCACAGAACTAGAACAAAAAATTTCACAATTTGTAAGGAAACACAAAAGTCCCTGAATAGCCAAAGCAATGTTGAGAACAAAAAACGGAGCTGGAGGAATCAGGCTCCCTGACTTCAGACTGTACTACAAAGCTACAGTCATCGAGACAGTATGGTACTGGCACAAAAACAGAAATATAGATCAATGGAACAGGATAGAAAGCCCATAGATAAACCCACACGCATATGGTCACCTTATCTTTGATAAAGGAGGCAGGAATGTACAGTGGAGAAAGGACAGCCTCTTCAATAAGTGGTGCTGGGAAAACTGGACAGGTACATGTAAAAGTATGAGACTAGAACACTCCCTAACACCATACACAAAAATAAGCTCAAAATGGATTAAAGACCTAAATGTAAGGCCAGAAACTAAACTCTTAGAGGAAAACATAGGCAGAACACTCTATGACATTAATCACAGCACGATTCTTTTTGACCCATCTCCTAGAGAAATGGAAGTAAAACCAAAAATAAACAAATGGGACCTAATGAAACTTCAAAGCTTTTGCACAGCAAAGGAAACCATAAACAAGACCAAAAGACAACCCTCAGAATGGGAGAAACTATTTGCAAATGAGGCAACTGACAAAGGATTGATCTCCAAAATTTACAAGCAGCTCATGCAGCTCAATAACAAAAAACAAACAACCTAATCCAAAAATGGGCAGAAGACCTAAAAAGACATTTCTCCAAAGAAGATATACATACTGCCAACAAACACATGAAAGAATGCTCAACATCACTAATCATTAGAGAAATGTAAATCAAAACCACAATGAGATATCATCTCACACCGGTCAGAATGGCCATCATCAAAAAATCTAGAAACAATAAATATTGGAGAGGGTGTGGAGAAAAAGGAACACTCTTGCAGTGCTGGTGGGAATGTGAATTGGTACAGCCACTATGGAGAACAGTATGGAGGTTCCTTAAAAAACTACAAATAGAACTCCCATATGACCCAGCAATCCCACTACTGCCCATATACCCTGAGAAAACCATAATTCAAAAAGAGTCATGCACCAAAATATTCATTGCAGCTCTATTTACAATAGCCTGCATATGGAAGCAACCTAAGTATTCACTGACAGATGAATGGATAAAGAAGATGTGGCACATACATACAATGGAATACTACTCATCCATAAAAAGGAACGAAATTGAGTTATTTGTAGTGAGGTGGATGGACCTAGAGTCTGTCATACAGAGCGAAGTAAGTCAGAAAGAGAAAGAAAAATACCATATGCTAACACATATATATAGAATCTAAGAAAAAAATAAATGTGAAGAACCTAGGGGCAAGACGGGAATAAAGACACAGACCTACTAGAGAATGGACTTGAGGATATGGGGAGGGGGAAGGGTAAGCTGGGACAAAGTGAGAGATTGGCATGGACATATATACACTACCAATCGTAAAATAAATATATACTACCAATCGTAAAATAGGTAGCTAGTGGGAAGCAGCCCCATAGCACAGGGAGATCAGCTCGGTGCTTTGTGACCACCTGGATGGGTGGGATAGGGAGGGTGGGAGGGAGACGCAAGAAGGAGGAGATATGGGGATATATGTACACGTATAGCTGATTCACTTTGCTATAAAGCAGAACCTAACACACCATTGTAAAGCAATTATACTCCAATAAAGATTAAAAAAATTTAATGCACAGAAGTCTCTTGCATTCCTATACACTAATGATGAAAAATCTGAAAGTGAAATTAAGAAAACACTGCCATTTACCATTGCAACAAAAAGAATAAAATATCTAGGAATAAACCTACCTAAGGAGACAGAAGACTTGTATGCAGAAAATTATAAGACACTGATGAAAGAAATTAAAGATTATACTAATAGATGGAGAGATATACCATGTTCTTGGATTTGAAGAATCAACATTGTGAAAAGGACTCTACTACCCAAAGTTATCTACAGATTCAATGTACAATAAATACTAAAGGAAGTTCTTCAGGCTGATAATGGGTGACCCCAGATTGTAATTTGAATACACACACACACACACACACACACACACACACACACACAAAGAGCAACAGTAACTATGTAATTATAAAAAGACTGTATACAAGCATATTTACTCTCCTTTCCTTTCTTAACGGATTTAAAAGGCAATTGTATTAAAAATATGTACATAATATATTGTAGAGCTTATAACATATAGAAATGTAATATATTTAGCAAAAACAGCACAATGGAGGAAGGTAGGAGCAAAGCTGTATTGGACTAAGGAATTGACTCCAGATGGTAACTTGAATTCACAGGAAAAAATGAAGAGAACCAGCTATGATAAATAAGAAGATTAATATAACAAAAGCTATAAACATGTACTTGTTCTCCTTCTCTCAGATTCTTCAAGAAACATAAAATTATATAAAGTAATAGTTATAACAATGTATTCTTGGGTTTGTAACATTTATTAGTTAACATGTATAACAATAATACCACAAAATAGGGTAAAGTGAATACAGCTATATAAAAGCAGTGTTTCTATATCTAACTGGAATTAAGTTAGTAAAAATCTGAAGCTGATATTAAAAAGTTAATATGTATATGTTGAGCCCTAGAGCATCCACTTTAAAAAAATACCACTAAAAAATATAATGAAAATGAAGAGTCTGGCTCCTGGTTAAAAACTTATGTGTGATTTTTCAGGCCTGACCATAGGCAATTACAAAGGCTTTAACTGGCAGACTTCACAAGAGAACATTGCTCTCCCTACACCAGACGTCTTGTACAACCAATGCATTGAAGTCTCTGGAGGGCGTTGCTGTCAAGGAATCAGCCTCTCCTGGCTGGGCATGCTCTTACACATAGCTGTGTTCCTAGCCTGGGTGCCTACACTTGGGGGCCTTTTTAACAGGTGCCTTTGGCAGAGGCCTTCCTCAGGTGCCTCTGCTGAAATCTCCTTGGGTTGGGGATGGAGAGGGAAGGAACCTTGAAGACACTTTTTCTCCTCTCTGAATCAGTACTCATTACACTCTTAGCTCTTCCCCCTCTCCTATTCTCCAGCTCCTCGGATTGTAAAACCACAGGAGCATTTTGTTCAGGGCTCCTTCCACAGTGAGACAATCTCCATGTCTGTGTTCATCCATCTGACCCTGTGCTGGTACTGGTCCATGCGCAAAATGGAAAAGAGTGGAATCAACACTTTCCCCCGTTTAACTTTTTGTTTATCTTATTACAGTAAATGATTTAAGTAAGGCTTGAGTGTTACTTTCACTTTGGTTTGTTGTCTTAAGCAGCTACTCTGACATCTGGCAGATCAGCTTTCTCTCCAGCTCAACTGAGCTCCTGACAAATTGGTGTAGAGAGCCAAGCAGTCAATTAACCACAATGCTATCCTGGAAAATCAAAAAGCCTGAAGATCCCGCGCAGTACCTTTGGGAGGTATTAGCGGAGTCTGCAGGGCATATTAGAAGGTTGCTAGTGGATTATCTGCAAGAGTCTAAAAGTCCCATGGGGCACTTTGCCAGCCATGCGTATGGGTCTTGGGGAATGCTAGAGGAAGCCATGGGGCATTCTTAGAGGGTGTTAGCATATTTTTATATAAAGTTTTCAGCTCTGAGGGCAATTTCTAGTCCTCCTTAGTGCCTGACTCCCTGGCAGATCTCACCTGGCTAGTCAGACAAGTGATCCAACAGAGGGGTTCAAAGAAAGCTAGGGAAGCAATATCCTAGCCACTGTTTAGGGCTCTCCAACAATGAGATGCGGGGGGTGCTGTCGCGCAAGCTGAGTAACTTGTACTCTATGTCCCTGGTGCCAATAAACACCCTGCTGTCAGCAAGTTGTTGAAACTTCAAGAGAGAAAAAAAGTGTAGTACCCCTCAAGATTGCTTTGTCCAGCAGCCCCAAAGAGACCTTAGAAACTTAATTAGATCCCACCAGAGGTAATCTAGCTAAAGTTAATAAAGGGAGAGTGGCACAGTGTGGGGTGCGTTACTACAAACTCTGTCCTTCAGAGTGCCCTTACGGCAGCTGTTGCCAGGATAACAGAATGCAAACAGCAGCAGCAACAGCAGCTGCAGCCTTCTGGTTGCCACCCCCTTCCAGGGAAGCCTGGTCTCTGCTTGAACAGGCCCACCCTGCACGCCCCCAGAAGTCCTAGCCAGGAAACAGCTGTCCATCCTAGTCAGTTGCTTCACCCCCTCTCTGCTGCTTCTCCCTCTCCTGCTCCAGAGAAACTGTGGCCAAATCCAGGGAGGTTGCCTTGCTGGGGTCTCTATGTTGTGAGCCCCTGTGACTGATGCAGGTCCACCCCTCCCTGTGGACCTGGGAATATATCAAAAGGCCCAGAAGCTTTGTCTAGACCTCTCAGCATTTTTTTCTTCTTCTTTAAAAGAAATGTCTTTTAAATTGAGGTCTGACATATAACATTATATTAGTTTCACGTGTACAACATAATGATTCAGCGTATACATTGTGAAATGATCACCACAATGTCTAGTTAACATCTGTCACCTTACATCGTTACAAAAATTTTTTTTTCCTTATGATGAGACATACTTTCTTAGCATCTTTAAAATATGAAAGAGTATTAACTATAGTCACCATGCTGTACATTACATTCCCATGATTTATTTATTTTATAACTGAAGTTTATACTTTTTGATCCCCTTTACCCATTCTTCCCACTCTTCACCCACCACTGTTGGCAACCAACAATCCATTCTCTGTATCTATGAATTTGGGTTTTTTTTTTTATTTTAAGTTTCGTTTTTGTTTTTATATTCCACATATAAGTGATGTCATACAGTATTTGTCTTTCTCTTTTTTAATTTAATTTTTATCTTATATTGAGGTATAGTTGATTTACAATGTTGTGTTAGCTTCAGGTGTACAGCACAGTGATTCAGTTATACATATACATATATCCATTCTTTTTCAGATTATTTTCTAACATAGGTTATTACATAATATTGAGTAGAGTTCCCTGTGTTACACGGTAGGTCCTTGTTGATTATCTATTTTATATATAGTAGTGTGTATATGTTAATCCCAAACTCCTAATTTATCCCTCTCCCTCATCTTTCCTCTTTGGTAACCATAAATTTGTTTCTAAGTCTGTTTCTGTTTTGTAAATAAGTTCATTTGTATCATTTTTTTAATTCCACATATAAATGATATCATGTGATATTTGTCTCTCTCTGAGTTACTTCACTTATTATGATAATCTCTAGGTCCAACATGTTGCTGTAAATAGTATTATTTCATCCTTTTTATGGCTGAGTAATATTCTATTTTATATATGTACCACATCTTCTTTATCCATTCCTCTGTCAATGTACATTTAGGTTGTTTCCATGTTTTGGCTATTGTAAATAAATAGTGCTGCAATGAACACCGGGGTGCATACATCTTTCCAAATTATGGCTTTCAATGGATATATGCCCAGGAGTGGGATTGCTGGATCATATGGTAGTTCTATTTTTAGTTTTTTAAGGAACCTCCATAATGTTCTCCATAGTGATTTTTCCAATTTACATTCCCACCAGCAGTGAAGGAGGGTTCCCTTTTCTCCACACCCTCTGCAGCATTTATTGTTTCTAGACTTTTTGATGATGGTCATTCTGTTTGTCTTTTTCTATCTGACATTTTTCACTTAGCTTAATGCCCTCAAGGATCATCCATGTGGTCATAAATGGTAAGATTTCATTCTTTTCTATTGCTGAATTATGATATATATGTGTATACATATATACATATGTATATATATATATATATATATATATACATATATATATATATGTATGTATGTCACATTTTTTTATCCATTCATCCATCGATGGACATGTAAGCTGTTTCCATACTTTGGCTAATGTATGTTGTAAGTAATGCTGCTATGAACATGGGTTCATGTATCTTTTTGAGTTAATGTTTTTGTTTTCTTCAGATAAATACCCAGAAATAGAATTGCTAGATCACATGGTAGTTTTATTTTTAATTTTTTGAGGAAACTCCATATACTTTTACATAGTGACTACACGAATTTAGATTCCCAGCAACAAGTCACAAGTATTCCCTTTTCTCCACATACTCACCAACACTTGTTATTTGTTTTCTTTTTGATAATATACATTCTAACAAGTGTGAGGTGACATCTCATTATGATTTTGATTTTCATTTCTCTGATGATTAGTGATGTTGAGCACTTTTTCATGTACTTGTTGGCTATCTGTATGTCTTCTTTGGAAAAAATATATATTCAGATCTTCTGCCCATTCTTAATTGCATTTTTTTCTGCTCTTGAGTTGCAGGGGTTCTTTATATATTTTAGATATTAACCCCTTGTCAGATATATGATTCACAAATATTTTCTCTCATTCAGTAAGTTGCCTTTTCATTTTGTTAATGGTTTCCTTTGCTGTGCAGAAGCTTTTCAGTTTTATGTAGTCCCACTTGGTTTTGTTTGTTTGCTTTTGTTGCTTTTGCTTTTTTTTTTTTTTTTGCAGTACGTGGGCCTCTCACTGCCATGGCCTCTCCCGTTGTGGAGCACAGGCTCCAGACGCACAGGCTCAGTGGCCATTGTTCACGGGCATCCCCTCGGCAGCAGCCACAAAAATCAGGGCCCCAGACATGTATAAGAGTGCCCCTCTGGGAGATACTGTTGCTCCTGAGCACAGCAGAGGGAGAGTGAAAAGATAGCACCCACCCTCTGAGGTCTGTGGAAAGGATTACAGTCATGCCCTAGATGTGTGCTTAAGTACAAGCTTTCCCCTCAGTCTGCATCTATGATGATTAGCTAATAGGCTTCTTTCATAGAGACTGAGCTCCTGGATCTGCTGTCTCTTGCTGTGCCCTTGTGATGGTAACTATCTGAGAACATTTTTTCTGTTGGTTAAAATCCTGTGGGACCCACAAACATAAGCCCCACTGGTCACCAGAGACAGGCCATGTAGAGGTGTCCCCTGGTGGCAGTTGCAAGAATCTGGGCACCAGGCAAGGGTATAAACTCCTTCCTGGGAGATAACAATGAGCTGTAGTGAGGCAGAGGGAGAGCGCAAATATTGCATCTATTGGTCTCTATTCCCTGAAATCACTTGTTAGGGCACCAGATGTGTGTTAAACCAGAAGCCTGTCCCTCAGGCCAAAGTTCCTGGAGAAGCAAATAGGCCTCTTTCATATAAATACCAGGGTGTGTTTCAGTCTACTGTCTGTGCAATGCCTTCGGGGTGGTAGACTGCCAAGAACTGTCTCTTTGATTGATACAGTTCCATGGTACACAGGAACACAATTTCTCTTGGCCTCCAGAACCATGAAATCAAGGGGCATACCCTGGGTGGTAGCTGCAAAAATCAGGGTACCAGATTTGTGTAAAAGCTCCCTTCCCTGAGATACTGGTGCTTCGGAGCATGGCAGAGGGAGAGTGTGAAAATGGTGCCCACCAGCAGTAATGAGGCAGAGGGGGAGCATAAAGATGGTTCCCACCGGAAATAAATAAATAAATAAATAAAAGGATGGTACCTCCTGGCTAGAGTAAGGCAGAGAGAGAGTACAAAGATGGAGCCCAATAGTCTGCTCCCAGAGAGTATTCCAGCAGGCTCTTAGATATGTGTGTTAAATTAGATGCCTGCCCCTAAGGCCAATACTTTAATACACACAAACCTCTTTCACTTAGCCTCTGAGTGCAATTGGCTACCTCTGAGCTAGGCCCTAGGGTAGGTGAACCCAAGCACACAAGCCTTTTTAGAGCCATTAATCATATTGCTACACAGTCTTGTAGATTTCATGGCTGTGAGCTCAGTTGGTTTTCAAAGCTAGATGTTTTGGAGGTTCACCCCTCAGGTGCAGGTCTTAAAAGTTTGGGTGCCCAATGTGGTGTTCAAATCCTTTGCTACTCATGGAGAAGCCCTAGGTTTTGAGTTCCATCTCAATTGTGGGTCACCATGCTAGGGGTGGGTTTTATGGGAAGATTGTGTCCCAGTCTCTTCTACTCACTTCTATGAGGTTTTGTTTTTTTCTTGTTTGCTTGATGTGTAGTCATTGCTCAGCCAGCCTTTAGGTTTCCTTCAGAGGAAATTGTTGCATATAGCTATAGACTCAATGTGTCCATGTGAGAGAGTGAGTTCAGGATAGTCCTATATAGCCATCTTTTTTTGGGGGGGGAGTACGCGGGCCTCTCACTGCTGTGGCCTCTCCCGTTGCGGAGCACAGGCTCCGGACGCGCAGGCTCAGCGGCCATGGCTCACGGGCCCAGCCGCTCCGCGGCATGTGGGATCTTCCCGGACAGGGGCATGAACCCGTGTCCCCTGCAACGGCAGGTGGACTCTCAACCACTGCGCCACCAGGGAAGCCCCTATATAGGCATCTTGAACCAGAATCTGACCTCTCAGCATTCAAATACAAATAAGACTGGGATCAAGCCAATGTCCCTATGTTACCAGGGGAGCAGAGTTCCTATGCAAAGGTTAAAATTCAATAGAGAGGTGAAAACATTAAACTCCTTGGCTTTCTAAGTATCATTTCATAGGTTACTGTGCTCCACACAACCACTGGCACCAAGATGAGGGAAAAGTGGATAATACCCTCTGATTTGGAGTCTAAATCCACAAACACTAATACCCTTACCTAAGCTTGACTATGGCAGGGTCCCTTAGAGCTCCTACAAATCTCTATTTTTATGACTCCCACAACTTAATGTGTTATTGGTATTGACATATTGTCTACATACATCTCTGCTAGCTTTTGCCCTCAGGCCCTGATGGGAATTGCTACAATTAGGGCCATTTTAGTGGGACATATGGAAAACCGTAAATCTATGTGACTCATAGGTTATAGCTAATGGCTTGTAAATTTGATCTGGCCACTCGCAAGCCTCAGACTGGCCTATAAAAGAAGGCCCCTTGGAGGGCAGAAACATTTAAATAAAAATCAGTTTTGCTCCTAATAAACTTTTTGTTACCCATACAGATGCTCACTAGAAAGGCCTCTAATAATGATGAAGGAAAACATAATCAATGAGTAGACTGTGATTGTCTGCTAAATGCTGAGACTGAAGTGTCTTCTACACTAAAGCAGGTAGATTTGTGATAGCTTGCTCCTGGGATCCACCAGAGATAGCCCATAGAAATTCAGACACAATCCTAGACTTGGTCTACACACATGCACTGCCAGTGCCATTAGAAAATACTGAAACAACACAGAAAACCTACTACAACTGCCAAACCCTGGCCAAAGCTTAAGACACTGCCCAAGATTCCCCAAGCCATGGACCAGGACATTCTTAACAGGTTAATCACATTGAGCCTCTGGTCACATCTGGAGGGGTTCACTGGATCCTAACTGGTGCAGACATTTTCTCTGGGGTTTGGCCTAGTCATTTATATGTATTTCACTGACTTGGTCACATTATCCTGGACCTACAAAACAACATTTGTTTCCTGTTCAGGTTTCCTGAACACATTGCATCTAATAATGGCTTCAGATTTGTGATCCAAAGTACACATCAGTGGACCCAATCATGGGATATATGATACAATCTCCAAGCTTCATATCATGCCCAAGCCACAGAGGTAATTGGAAAATTTAAAGGATAATTAAAGGACAAGCTTAAGCAGCTGACAAGATGGGACAAAATAATCCCAGCTTGGACTACATATCTCGAGTGAGTAGTCTGGGGTATCAACACAATAATTCCCCCCAAAAAAGCCCTTATGCCATATGTTTGATCACACTGTCTACCTCCTTCCTTCAACTGTGTACCCTTCTTTTATAGTATTGACACTTTGGTCTCTGTAGTAGACCCTGCAAGGGCCTTCCATATCCTTTTACCTTTTTCTAAAGACCCAAATAGATGGGAAATCAAAATAGCAATTAAACATCTACTGGTTTATTATAAAGGATACAACTCAGGAATAGTGAATTGGAAGAAATGCATAAGCCAAGGTATGGGGTAGTTGCATGGAGTTTCCATGCCCTCTCCAGGCATGCCACCTTGCCAGCACTTTGATATGTTTACCAACCCAGAGGCTTCCTACATCCTGTTGTTTAGGGATTTTTAATGGGGATTTAATTACATGGGCATGATTGATCAAATCATTTGCCATTGGTGATTGAAATCAATTTCCAACACTTCTCCCCTCCCTAGAGATTAGTACATGGGGCTGAAAGTTCTAAACCTCTAATAATTGTTTGGTCTTTCTGGCAACCAGCCCCAATCCTAAGCTATCTAGGATCCTCATTAGCATAAACTCAGGTATGGTTTAAAGGTTAAAGGGGCTTGTTATGAATAACAAAAGAAGTTTCTATCACCCTTATGACTCAGAAAATTCCAGGCATTTTAGGAACTCTGTGTTAGGAACTGAGGACAAAGACCAAATATATATTTTCCATTATACCACACTTGTGCAAATTGCTTGTCCCTTCAGGACTTGCTCAAGCCAAATCTTCCACTTCCCAACTATACCACTATCATGTGTTGATGAAATTCTATTGTTCACCCCCAACTTTATGGCTAATGGGTTAAGCAACATTCAGTTCATCAGTGGGTATTTCAGGTTACTTGAGTGTTTTGTGGCCCACCGTCAAACATTAGTTTGTTCTAGAGTTCAAGATCAAAAAATAAGGTGCTCTTAAAAGGACAGTGATGAAGGAAAATCTTCTCAGTGGCCAAGACTTCAAGCAGTGCACCAGATTGCTCATTTTCCCTGAAAGAAAACATGAACAGAATTATGTATCTACCCTAATTCATGGACAATGGTTAATGGTTGGCCTGAATGATTGGGAGCATGGAAAGTACAGACTGGAAAACAAGTGATAGGAGGTCTGGGGAAGCGGTATGTGTGTAACTCTCTGAAAATGACCATGGAGCATGAAGATATTTCTGTCCCATGCAAATCTTCACTGAAGAGCAATATTATCAGAGTAGAAATTTTAATAATCAGGTGGATAAGATGATTCAATCTGTGGATGCCAATCAGCGACTTTTCCCAGATATTCCTGTCCTTGCCAGATGAGATCATGAAGAAAGTGGCTATGCCAAATGAGATAAAGTTTATGCATGGGCTCAGAAATGAGGACCTCCACTCAACAAGTTCAGTGCGACCACAACAACAGCAGATACCACCACTGAGTTTCAAATAAGGCACTATACCTCAGGGGAACTAGCAAGCTATTTGGTTTTACCTTGATTACATTGGACCACTTATATTATAGAAAGGGCATTGCTTTGTTCTCACAGGAATAGACATTGACTCTAAACGTGGCTTTGCCTTCCTTTCCCACAATGCTTTTGCCAAAACTACTATCCATGGACATACAGACTTCCCTATCTACCATCATGATACCCTATATAACATCACTTCTGACAAAGAAAATCTCGTTCCACACAAAACTAAATGTGGCAATGGGTTGATATTCATGAAACTCACTGGTCTGACCATGTTTCCCATCACCTTGAAACAGCTGGGCTAATAGAGAGTGAAAAGGCCTTTTGAACTCAATTACAGTGCCAGCTAGATGACAACACCTTGTAGGGTAGGACAATGTCCTTTGTGATGTGGTATACGCTCTAAATCAGCATCCAAAATGTTGTGCTGTTTCTCCCATAGCCTGGATTCACAGGTTGGGAATCAAGGAGTGAAAATGAGTGTGGATCCTCTCATTACTCCCCTACTACTACACTAGCACAATTCTTGCTTCCTGTCCCTGTGAACTAGGCTCTCCGAATTCAAATGGATGAGTGCTTCCACTGAGGGGTACAACAGTGGTTCCACTGAACTTGTAGTTGAGATTGCCACCTGGCCACCTTGGGTTACTCATGCCACTGAATGAACAGGAAAAGAGAGGAGTTAGAGTACTGGTTGGGGTGGTAGATCCTGACTATCCAGAAGAAATGGCATTGTCACAGAAAATGGGGGGTTGTAATGCAGGAGTTTCCCAGGGGTGCCTCTTACTACTCCTGTACCTGAGCAGGACCCTGTGGGGCCTTCCCAGGACATATTTCCCCCCATGTCCTTTGCCTGCCTCTTGTCTGTAGAAAACTTTAGCCTCCTAGGCCTTCCCTGAGTTCCAGTCAAGCAAGACAAAGTAACAATACTTTAGCCATTAAATGAAGTCAAGGACCTTTAGTTCCTCCTAAAGGTCTATAGATATTATTCTGATCCAAGTCCTTTGAGCTGTTTTGAAGATACTGAAAGCCCCCCACCAGGTGGAAGAAGTTAACTGCATGCTGCCCACAAGTACATATACTTCAGACTGGTTGGAACCAGAAGGTTGATAATGTGGACTCCCAATTACCTCACCACCAACCAATCAGAAGAATGTCCACAAGCTGATCATACACCCCACAACACCCCCACCCCAATCACTCACCCTGCCTTTAGAAACCTTTCCCTGAAAGCCATAGGGGAGTTCACACTTTTTGAGCACTAGCTACCTGGACTCCTTGCTTGGTGCCTGGCAATAAATGCCACACTGTCCTTCACGACAACCTCAGGTCAGTAGATTGGCTTTATTGCATGTGGGCAAGCAGACTCAAGTTTGGTTCATTAACACTCCCATGTCCTGTGAACAAAATCAATGGAAAACTATAACAGCCCATACAAACAGAACTGCTAATGGTCCAGACCCTCCAGAAAGGAAAAATTGGGTCATTCCACCAGACAAGGAAACTCACCCAGCTAAGGGACTTGCTGACAGCAATGAGACTATGGAATGGGTAGTAGAAGAAGATAAGTGAAAACCTCAGTTATGATCACCAGACCAGTTGCAAACCCCAGGGCTATAATAGTCATGAGTATTTCTTCCTTATTTTGATATCAATATATCTGTCTTTATATTAACCATTTTTCTTCTACCTTCCTTTTCCCTTATTCCTTCCTATTTATATAACATGTGCTACTTATGGTTAATTTTTGTTTTGGTGTACAAGTTACCAGATGTCAAAGTGGTCTGAGAGGAAAAGTGAACATCACCCAAGATCCCAAGATGGATAAAGGGGATTGTATCTTCTTTTATGAAGAGAGTTAGCATGTTCTGATTTTTACATGGGAGAATTGCATCATGATAGGCTGAATCATGGCTTTGCTCTTTCCTTTGGTTGAATTGTGTATGGATGCCAAGTTGACAAGGGCTGGACTGTGAAAGCACTGTTCTGGGTCAACTTGGTTAAGCCAAACTACATTTCCCAGAATTGTTTACTTTGCATGTTACAAGTTAGGGTTAGTCACCATAAAATTGTGCCTAAAATCTGGAAAGCTGAAATGAAACAGTAACCATGTTTTATTGTTGGAAGGATGATGCAGGTCAGGTACCATGTTGTAGATCACAAAATTTCTTGTACATCTGCTGGTTCCACTTGTTGACAATGGCAGTGGCCAGGCTCACAACTCCAGCCTCCAGGGTCATATTCCTCTAGCTTCTATCATTTCTGGGCCAAGTTCAAGACGGACTTTGTGGCAAGAGTTGCATTTCTCTTGCAGGTCATACATGGCAGCAAATTTTTAGGCTTGATGTTAGACAAATTCTGACATGGGGGCCAATGAAAGAAAGGAATGATACAGGTTCCATCTTGTTTTCATGTTTCAATTTTTCCCTGCATTTCCCCAGTTCATATTTATTCTTCCTTCCCAGCCATGTGTCTTGTGAGTTGAGGATCAGCACCAGATGTGAAGGTAACAACTGAACCAAAATTGTTTTACCAGTTCCTACAGTAACATAAAGTCAAATCTCCATTATATTTTCCTTCCTCCAGAGGGAAAAAAGTCAAGGACACTCTGAGAGGACAAGGGCACTGTGAAGGGGCAAAGCAAAAACTGTCCTACCAAGTCAGGTGTCTGATGCCTTACTTTTGGTGCCCACCTTAAGTCCTTCCTCCTCCTTTCTTGAGAAAAGCCCACCCACTGTGACCCCTCCTGATTCTTTCAGCTACACAGTTAGTAGTAAATGTATTATGTGTAATGATACTTTATAGATCCAATTCACATTCAGTCTTTTCTCCAAGCCAGACTATGAGCCTCTCATTTTGGGGGACTGTGGCACCTCTTTCTCAGTCCCTGGCAATGCTTTTGGTCAAAGGTGGAGGGAAAGTGGTAGAGGTAGCTTAGTCTGGTCCTTTCAGATTCCCTTAATTGGGGCCACTGACTTTATCTGCGGCTGGCTAATTAACCTTCAGATGTCATGTTGCCCCCTAAGCTGGATAGAAAAAGCAATCTTGTTTAAATGCGGATTAAACATCAGGAAATTTTGGATGGAGACTTGACTCTACCATTAATTTGTGTGACCTTCAGCAAGGCAATTAGGTGCTCTGGGACATTGATTTTCTCTGTGTCTGGTTAGTTACTTTGCTACATTCCCTTCAAATTTAAATCAGTGTTTTTTGGCAATGCCATGTTCCATTCTTGAGGTGAGACCAGAGACAAAATTAACTACCATATGATCCAGCTATCCCTCTTCTGGGTACTTATCCAAAGACTATGAAAACATTAATTTGAAAAGATATAAGTACCCCCTTGTTCATGGCAGCATTACTTACAATAGCCTAGATATGGTAACAACCTTAGTGACAATCAATAGATGATTAGATAAAGAAGATGTGATATATATCTTCTTTATATATATATATATATATATATATATATATATATATATATATATATATATATATATATATATATTACTCAGCCATTTAAAAAATGAAATTTTGCCATTTCAACAACATGGATTCGCCTTGTGGGTATTATGCTAAGTGAAATAAGTCAGACAGAGAAAGACATATATCATATGATTTCGCTCATTACTGGAATGTAAAAAACAAACAAACATAATAAATGAACAAACCAAAGCAACCCAAACAAACACCTAGATACAGAAAACAGAGTAGCGGTCACCAGAGGGTAACCACTGAGGAGGGCAAAATGGGTAACAAAACTCTGGTCCAGCTGCTCACTGCTCAAAAGCCTATACTCAAGAGGCAAGATTGGCAGAAAGGAAAGTTTGCTTTATTCCAGAGGCTGGCAGCTGGGGGAGAAGGCAGACTCGTGTCCAAAGGTCAACTCTCTCCTGACAATCAGTGGGGAATAGCTTTTAAGGGGGAGTTTCAGGGTTTATAAGCAGAGGGAGGGGGCATGCAGAAACAGCACAGTCAGCTCTGACAGTCGTCTTGAAATTGGGCATGCAGTGGTCTAATCAGTGTCATCTTGATTGTTTTAAATACAGTTAATCTTCGGTTCAAGGGTGGGTTTGTCCCATTTCCTTGAGGCCAGTTCTCAGAATTATGGTAGCTTATGTCATGGCTACAGTCTGGTCATCATGTAGTTAACTTATTCCACCTGGTGGGGGATTCAGTATCTATAAAACAGTTTGAAGGATATGGCTCAAAATATTATCTATAGCCCTTGAGAAGGAACTAAAGGTCCTTGACTATGCTTAATGACTAAACTATTATTATTTAGGCTTGTTGGACCATTTTCTTTTGTTTCTGCATTTTCTCACTTTTCAGATTAAACTTATTTTTTGGCTAAAGTTTTTTTCACCAACAAAAGGCAGGCAGAGGACATGGTTGGGGCGGGGGGGTGGGTGTCTGTCCTGGGAAGGACCCATAGGGTCCTGCTCTGTTTCAGTACGGTGATGGATGGAAAGTAAATTTTTGGTGCTGAGCATGCTGTTGTGTATTCAGAAGTAAAAATACAATGTTGCACACTTGAAGCTTACATAATATTATAAACTAATATTACTTCAATAAAAATCATTAAAATTTTTAATTTAAAATTTATTGAAATTTTGTTGGGGTGATGAAAGGGATTTATCAGTGTTATTTTTCTGATATATGATATTTCATAATTCATTTCCTATGTTTCTTTTTTCTAAAATATTTTTCATTTATAAAATATTTTAATTTTCAGAATAAATACCAAAAACGTGATCTATCCATTTTTTTAAGAATTTTTTTACACTTGATTTCTTGGTTTAGTGGGTCAGAATGCAGCAGAAAGCCTTAGTTTAACTCAGATCATCCTACGAAGGCTGCCCTTTTAAAGTCTTTTACGGTTGCCTTAAATAAGTGTCCTCCTTTCTATATTTATTCTTTAGAGGATTGATGTGTTTTGGGCAGCATTTATTAAACTCCTTCCAGCTCCTGTTTCTAACATTTCTTCAACCCTTTGTTCTGACTGATTTCATTTTAACTTTATATGTTCTTTTTAAGGAGTTTTAATAACATTGGTAAATCCAAAATCTTATCTCTCTCACTTCTTGGAGACTTTTGCCACTGCTGAGATATGAGCTATACAAATTTTTATGACTTTGTCCCTAATGACATGAGCTGTCCTTAGATGAAAATGGGGGGAGGGGATTACAGTTCCTGTGCTGCAGGGTGCGGTCATATTGGAATACTAGTTTTGCTGACAATGGTGAAATTAACAGGACGTATGAACTCGTGTGGGCCTAAAGGGAGAACAAGGACTCTAAGGTTCAAGGGGAGATTCTAAGCAATCCAGAGCCAAGGGGTCTTGATCACTCATTGGACCACAGGCATGTCAATCCTCACTTCTTGCCGAGGTTAGAGCTCGGCGATGACAGAAGGGGTCCTTTGTTGACCCTTCAAGCTTCCGCTCCCACCACCCGCCCCTCGGATTCTTTCCCACCTTGTACACTGCCACCGCAGGTGCAGTTTTGGTGGGCTGCACTCCCCCCTTCCTATCACGGGTCACCCACAGGCACCTTCGCAGACTCTCGTCCCCTGTGCAGTCGTCTTCTTTGTGCCTCCACCACCTCCCAGGGGCCCCACAGCCAACAGCGTCCCCTCAGTGGCAGTCAGTTTGGTGGCTGCCATCTTCACCACAGTCATCACTGCACTGGATCACAGCTTAGTGTCTTAGAATCCAGGCAGGGATTCATGCATCCCTCCTGTCATGTCTGCCACAGAGAAGCAAGACCCAACTCAAGGTGACCAGGACAGAGCTGATGGTGGGGCAGACCGTGACCCTGGACTTGTCGAGGCCCCCGTGGTTCCCCTTGCAGAAGGGTCAGATGAATTCGTGGGGGCTGCAGCCTTTCTGGCTTCCCAGGCAGTCGCCAGAGCTCTTCTGGAGGACAAGGGTGAGCAGAAGGCCTCCCAGCCCACAGTCGAGGAGGACAGGGATGTCCAGTAAGCAGAGCAAGAGGAGGACCTGGAGGAAGGGAAGTAGGAGGAGGAAGAGGAATAGGACTATGATGGTGAGGAGGAAGATGAGTATGAAGGGGAAGACCATAACGAGGAGGTACAGGAGGAGGGAGCAGTAATCATTGTAGGGGTCCTTTAGTTACCCGTGGCAGGGTTTCAATCCCTTTTCTGGAATCTGATCCAGTCCCTTACACACTGTATCCATTAAAATGACCACGTCTTGGTGAGAGACAAGATGGCGGAAGAATAAGACGCGGAGATTACCTTCCTCCCCACTGATACACCAGAAATATATCTACACGTGGAACAACTCCTGCAGAAAACCTACTGAACGCTGGCAGAAGACCTCAGACCTCCCAAAAGGCAAAAACTCCACACTTACCTGGCCGTGTGGATGAAAGGCTCTTGGTGCTGCAGCCAGGAGTCAGTGCTGTGCCTCTGAGGTGGGAGAGTCAACTTCAGGACACCGGTCTTCAAGAGACCTCCCAACCCCACATAATATCAAACAGCGAAAATCTCCCAGAAATCTCCATCTCAACACCAGCACCGACCTTCACTCAAAGACCAGAAAGCAACAGTACTGGACACGCTATGCAAAACAACTAGCAAGACAGGAACACAACCCCACCCATTAGCAGAGAGGCCGCCTAAAATTATCATAAGTCCACAGACACCCCAAAACATGCCACCTGACATGGACCTGCCCACCACAAAGACAAGATCCAGCCTCATCCATCAGAACACAGGGACTAGTCCCCTCCACCAGGAAGCCTACACAACCCACTGAACCAACTTTAGCCACTGGGGACAGACACCAAAAACAATGAGAACTACGAACCTGAAGTCTGCAAAAAGGAGACCCCAAACACAGTAAGACAAGCAAAATGAGAAGACAGAAAAACACCCAGCAGATGAAGGAGCAAGATAAAAACCCACCAGACCTAACAAATGAAGATGAAATAGGCAGTCTATCTGAAAAAGAATTCAGAATAATGATAGTAAAGATGATCCAAAACCTTGGAAATAGAAATAAGAAGGACCTAGAAGAACTAAAGATGAAACAAGCAACAATGAACTGCACAATAAATGAACTTAAAAATACTCTAGAGGGGATCAATAGCAGAATAACTGAGGCAGAAGAACGGATAAGTGACCTGGAAGATAAAATAGTGGAAATAACTAATGCAGAGCAGAATAAGGAAAAAAGAATGAAAAGAACTGAGGACAGTCTCAGAGATCTCTGGGACAACATTAAACGCACCAACATTCGAATTATAGGTGTCCCAGAAGAAGAAGAGAAAAAGAAAGGGACTGAGAAAATATTTGAAGAGATTATAGTTGAAAACTTCCCTAATATGGGAAAGGACAGAGATAATCAAGTCCAGGAAGCACAGAGAGTCCCATACAGGATAAATCCAAGGAGAAACACGCCAAGGCACATACTAATCAAACTATCAAAAATTAAATACAAAGAAAACATATTAAAAGCAGCAAGGGAAAAACAACAAATAACACACAAGGGAATCCCCATAAGGTTAACATCTGACCTTTCAGCAGAAACTCTTCA
>RJWK010040209.1:0-20067 GCA_004363435.1 Platanista minor | reverse complement strand
AGTCCCTTCTGGCTTGAAGAGTTTCTGCTGAAAGGTCAGATGTTAACCTTATGGGAATTCCCTTGTGTGTTATTTGTTGTTTTTCCCTTGCTGCTTTTAATATGTTTTCTTTGTATTTAATTTTTGATAGTTTGATTAGTATGTGCCTTGGCGTGTTTCTCCTTGGATTTATCCTGGATGGGACTCTCTGTGCTTCCTGAACTTGGTTAACTATTTCCTTTCCCATATTAGGGAAGTTTTCAACTATAATCTCTTCAAATATTTTCTCAGTCCCTTTCTTTTCCTCTTCTTCTTCTGGGACACCTATAATTCGAATGTTGGTGCGTTTAATGTTGTCCCAGAGGTCTCTGAGACTGTCCTCAGTTCTTTTCATTCTTTTTTCCTTATTCTGCTCTGTAGTAGTTATTTCCACTATTTTATCTTCCAGGTCACTTATCCATTCTTCTGCCTCAGTTATTCTGCTATTGATCCCCTCTAGAGTATTTTTAATTTCATTTATTGTGCTGTTCATTGTTGCTTGTTTCATCTTTAGTTCTTCTAAGTCCTTGTTAATTCTATTTCCAAGGTTTTGGATCATCTTTACTATCATTATTCTGAATTCTTTTTCAGTTAGACTGCCTATTTCCTCTTCATTTGTTAGGTCTGGTGGGTTTTTATCTTGCTCCTTCATCTGCTGGGTGTTTTTCTGTCTTCTCATTTTGCTTGTCTTACTGTGTTTGGGGTCTCCTTTTTGCAGCCTTCAGGTTCGTAATTCTCATTGTTTTTCGTGTCTGTCCCCAGTGGCTAAAGTTGGTTCAGTGGGTTGTGTAGGCTTCCTGGTGGAGGGGACTAGTGTCTGTGTTCTGATGGGTGAGGCTGGATCTTGTCTTTCTGGTAGGCACGTCCATGTCAGGTGGCGTGTTTTGGGGTGTCTGTGGACTTATTATGATTTTAGGCGGCATCTCTGCTAATGGGTGGGGTTGTGTTCCTGTCTTGTTAGTTGTTTTGCATAGCGTGTCCAGTACTGTTGCTTTCTGGTCTTTGAGTGAAGCTGGGTGCTGGTGCTGAGATGGAGATCTCTGGGAGATTTTTGCGAGCCTGCGGCGGCAGAGGCCACCAGGGCGTTGCACCAGCCTGAGGCACGCTGTGCGTTCTCCCGGGGAAGCTGTCCCTGGATCACGGGACCCTGGCGCTGGCGGGCTGCACAGGCTCTGGGAGGGGAGGTGTGGAGAGTGACCTGTGCTCGCACACAGGCTTCCTTGTGGCGGCAGCAGCAGCCCTAGTGTCTCAGGCCCGTCTCTGGGGTCCGCGCTGGTAGCCGCGGCTCGCGTCCGTCTCTGGAACTCCTTTAAGCAGCGCTCTTAATCCCCTCTCCAGGAAACAAAGAGGAGGGAAGAAAAAGTCTCTTGCCTCTTCGGCAGGTCCAGACTTTTTCCCGGACTCCCTGCCGGCTAGCCTTGGTGCACTAGCCCCCTGCAGGCTGTGTTCACGCCGCCAACCCCAGTCCTCTCCCTGCGCTCCGACCGAAGCCGGAGCCTCAGCTCCCAGCCCCTCCCACCCCGGCGGGGGAGCAGACAAGCCTCTCGGGCTGGTGAGTGCCGGTCGGCGCCGATCCTTCGTGCGGGGATCTCCCCGCTTTGCCCTCTGCGCCTCTGTTGCTGCGCTCTCCTCCGCGACTCCGAAGCTTTCCCCTCTGCCACCCGCAGTCTCTGCCCGGGAAGGGGCTTCTCAGTGTGTGGAAACCTTTCCTGCTTCACAGCTCCCTCCCACTGGTGCCAGTCCCGTCCCTATCCTCTGTCTCTGTTTTTAGGGTTTTTTTGTTTGCCCTACCCAGGTAAGTGTGGAGTTTCTTGCCTTTTGGGAGGTCTGAGGTCTTCTGCCAGCGTTCAGTAGGTTTTCTGCAGGAGTTGTTCCCCGTGTAGATGTATTTCTGGTGTATCTGTGGGGAGGAAGGTGATCTCCGCATCTTACTCTTCCGCCATCTTGTCTCTCCTTGCCTGTAATTTTCTTTTTTTGTGATATCTTTGTCTGGTTTTGGTATCAGGGTGATGGTGGCCTCATACAATGAGTTTGGGTGTTTTCCTCCACCTGCAATTTTTTGGAACAATTTCAGAAAGATAGGTGTTAGCTCTTTTCTAAATGTTTCATAGAATTCACCTGTGAAGCCATCTGGTCTTGGACTTTTGTTTTTTGGGAGTTTTTTAATCACAGTTTCAATTTGAGTGCTTGTGATCAGTCTGTTCATATTTTCTATTTCTTCCTGGTCAGTCTTGGGAGATTGTACCTTTCTAGGAATTTGTCCATTTCTTCCAGATTGTCCATTTTATTGGCATACAGTTGCTTGTAGTAGTCTCTTAGGATGCTTTGTATTTCTGCGGTGTCTGTTGTAACTTCTTTTTCACTTCTAATTTTATTGATTTGAGTCCTCTTCCTCTTTTTCTTGATGAGTCTGGCTAATGGTTTATCAATTTTGTTTATCTTCTCAAAGAACCAGCTTTCAGTTTCATTGATCTTTGCTATTGTTTTCTTCATCTCTATTTCATTTATTTCTGCTCTGGTCTTTATAATTTATTTCCTTCTACTGACTTTAGTTTTTGCTTGTTCTTCTTTCTCTAGTTGCTTTACGTGTAAGGTTAGGTTGTTTATTTGAGATTTTTCTTTTTTCTGAGGTAATACTGTATTGCTATAAACTTCCCTCTTAAAACTGCTTTTGCTGCATCCCATAGGTTTTGGATCTTTGTTTTCATTTTCATTTGTCTTTAGGTATTTTTTGATTTCCTCTTTGATTTCTTCAGTGATCCATTGGTTGTTTAGTAGCATGTTTTGTAGCCTCCATGTTTGTGTTTTTTTACAGTTTTTTTTTCTTTTAGTTTCTTTTGATCTCTATTTGCATAGAATACCTTTTTCCATCCCTTTACTTTCAGTCTGTATTTGTTCCTAGGTCTGAAGTGGGTCTGTTATTGACAGCATATATATGGGTCTCGTTTTTGTATTTATTCAGCCAGTCTGTGTCTTTCGATTGGAGCATTTAATCCATTTACATTTAAGGTAATTATCAATGTGTAAGTTCCTATTGCCGTTTTCTTCATTGTTTGGGGTTTGTTTTTGTAGGTCTTTTTTCTTCCTTTCCTCTCTGGTTCTCTTCTGTGGTTTGATGACCATCCTTAGTGTTGTGTTCAGGTTGCTTTTTCTGTGTGTGTGTGTGTGTCTGTGTCTGTGTCTGTGTCTGTGTGTGTGTAGTAGTTTTTGGGTTTGCTGTTCCCATGCAGTTTTGATATAGCAGTCTATATATGTACAAGATTGTTTTAAGTTGTTGGTGTCTTCCCCACCTAGAGAAGTTCCTTTTGCATTTGTTGCAAAGCTGGTCTGGTGGTGCTGAACTCTCTTAGCTTTTGCTTGTCTGTGAAGCTTTTGATTTCTCTGTCAAATCTGAGTGAGAACCTTGCTGGGTAGGGTATTCTTAGTTGTAGATTCTTCCCTTTCATCGCTTTAAATTTATTGTGCTACTCCCTTCTGGCCTGCAGAGTTTCTGCTACAAAATCAGCTGATAACTTCATGGGGATTCCCTTGTATGTTGTTTGTCATTTTTCCCTTGTTGCTTTTAATATTTTGTCTTTGTCTTTAATTTGGTCAGTTTGATTCCTGTGTGTCTCAGCATGTTCCTCCTTGGGTTTATCCTGCCTGGGACTCTCTGTGCTTCCTGGACTTGGGTGATTGTTTCCTTTCCCATGTTAGGGAAGGTTTCAGGAATTATCTCTTCAAATATTTTCTCAGGTCGTTTTTCTCTCTTTTCTTCCTCTGGGACCCCTATAATGAGAATGTTGGTGCATTTAATGTTATCCCAGAGGTCTCTTAGACTGTCTTCATTTCTTTTCATTCTATTTTCTTTTTTTGTTGTTCTGCAGCAGTGATTTCCACCATTCTGTCTTCAAGGTCACTTATCCATTCTTCTGCCTCACTTATTCTGCTATTAATTCCTTCTGGTGTCTTTTTCATTTCAGTTATTTTGTTGTTCATCTCTGTTTGTTTTTTCTTTAGTTCTTCTAGGTCTTTATTAAACATTTCTTGCATCTTCTCAATCCTTGCCTCCATTCTTTTTCCAGGATCCTGGATCATCTTCACTATCATTTGCCTATCTCCACTTTACTCAGTTGTTTTTCTGGGGTTTTATCTTTTTCCTTTACCTGGGACATATATACCTTTACCATTTCATTTCATATAATTTTCTGTGATTGTGGATTCTGTTCCGCACGCTGCAGGATTGTACTTCTTCTTGCTTCTGCTGTCTCTCAATTGTCCTTTCTTTGTGGTGTTGTGGACACAGTGCCCTTCCTCGCATTGACATCTGACACTGTATACAGGTTATTGCCAAGCAGGCAAACTCACTGGAGTCTTGATGTTTGAAGTTTTTATTGGGGCTTCATCATGTACACCTAGCTGACTGCCTGTGTGTCTGGCCTCAGCCTCCAGCCCCTCTGGAGGTCAAACTGTTACCCCCTGACCCAATGCTCCCACCCTAAATCACACTATTAGGTAATTTGGCTTGACCCATGACCCTAGGTAAATAAATACACTCCTATCAGGTATGGCATTCCAAAGGCTTAAAGATTACCTCCCAGAATGGAGGAGAAAGACCAGACCTCTCTTTTATTATGTAGTTTGTTTTTCAGCCAACCCTTATTAAGTACTTAGTGTGTTCCAGGCACTGTGCTCAGTTATTACACTATTGTATAGGTGCAGGTGAGGAAACAGATTTGCTAAGACAGGGTGTCTCGTCCGGGGTGATATAACTAGTGAGCACAGCCCCATTTCAGACCTGTGTCTGGGCTTATAATCAATACCTTATGCTTCTCTTTACCACATGATTAAATATTGTTTATGACCTTTAGAAAAGTCAAAAATATTGAATATTATTTGCAATTGCCTGTAGGTAGCATCTTGTAACTTTGTTGCTGGCTCTTGGATAGAATACCTAGAGAGAAAACCATAGGGGAGAAAAAGTAGAAGGCTTTAATGCCACAGGTGTATTTTTCTGTATCCCCCATTTTTCATTCTTAGTATCCATTAAAAAACTGAATTAGCAGCAATCTCCACTCTTCATAATTATCCTCATGAGGTCATTTGAGTACCAATGTAGGAAGAATGCTCTCATCCTGTTAAAACTCCACTTTCTCTAGCCAAAAGGAAATTTTAATTCTAGATCCTTTATTGGGTCTTTTCAAGTTTTTCCTGGACAGAACTAGATTTTCTATATATGGGATCCAAAATATGAGAAAATGGCTCTTTTGAGAGTACTAAGCAGTACTTAGTACCATTTCTTTACTTCTTGCTGTGCCATGGGGAACTTATCCTCCTACCTGAGGTAGAGGGGTTTTAGTGTATACTTGGTGTAGGGCCAATTATTGATTCTTCCCTCTTCCATAAAAGAAAGATCACAGGTTGTCATTAACATCTCAAATTTACTTTAAAGTGTTGCTTCAGGTGAATTTGTTCAATTAAATACTGGTAAAGCATTCATACCAAATCTGTTTTCATACAAAAGGGGATTAACTATTTGTCAAAGAAACATAAATAACTATAAGGCCTAATTTTTCTTTGCCTTTTTGATATGTGAGAAGCTGAAAGAAAGGAAAAAATTAAGTCAAGAGGACTTACCTGGTGGTCCAGTGGTTAAGACTCCACATTTCCAGTGCAGGGGGCACAGATTCAATCACTGGTTGGGGCAGTTCCACATGACATGTGGTGCAGCCAAAATAAATAAATAAATGGATTATAGCCTTTAAAAATGTCAATATCTGGATGTTCAGATACTGATATTTCTCCTGTCAGACCTACAAATACACTCGAACTACATTGATACTACTTTTGCCTCTTGATGCTGATCAAGCATAATGTTGATCTTATTGCTGATTGACAGAAGCACTCATCTTTCTATTGACTTTCTTCCAGATGAAGAAAAGAACAAGCAGAACAAAATAAAAACTCAAACCAATGATCCCAGTGAAGGAAAAGCAAAAAGTGTACGGCATGCTTATGTTCACAAACCATATCTTTATTCAAAGTATTATAGTGATTCTGATGATGAGCTTACTGTAGAACAACGGCGGCAATCTATAGTAAGTCAGATTTGATCTCTTTATTATTTTAACCTATTAAATCAGGTTGGCAAACTTGACTAGTCTGTTTACAAGGTACTGGTGAGCATTTGAAACAGTGACATGTAGGTTCTACTTTCAGGAACCTTGTCATTTAACTAGGCAGAATAGGCATAAACATATGATGGAGGTGTTCATATCATGATTAATGGTAGTGAAAAACTGGTAACAACCTAGGTGTTTCATAGTGTCGAAATGTTTGACTCAAGTATGGATCCAGCCATAAAGAGAGATGACATCAGCCATTAACATGATATTAAGAGGGAAGCACCGTCCATCCACATATTTCCTGCATTTGAAAATACTAAGATGTGCTATTGTTAACAGCTTTTTAGAGAAAAAAATTGCTACCTTGTTGTATATGTACATCAATTTTAAGATGGCTTACGATTTCAGAAACATGAAAAATTGTACATCATAGATTGAGGAAATATTACTACCTGAAAAATGACTTGAAGGAAGTGCACCAAAATGTTAATAGTGCTTATCTCTTGAGGTTAGTTGATAAGGACTTACAGTTATGCTTAGGATGTTTGGTGCTTTGAGGCTTTGAGTTCTGGGTGGGGAAGAGATGGTGGAGTAACACACAATGACTGGATTTTCCCTGGCTTTAAAATATGACTGCAGAAAGTCCCATGTCTAAAGCCTGTGTCCTGAGATTATGACCAGAAAGTCACATTTGTTGTAGGACTAGCCTGTCACTTGAATCTGTATTTCAACTTTCTTTTTTGAGAAAATCAAAAAATTATAGAGACCTACCTCTACACTTGATGCTCATAGATATTTTTACAGCTGTCCTTTTAACTGAAATAGCAGTTTATTAAGCCACCACTTCCCAAAATGATACCTTTAAATTGACGGCATTCTTTAAGAGTAATGGAAAAATTTAACTTCTCTCTCTTTTATTCTTCTGGTGGCGTCCAGATTGCAACACATGCACATGCACATATGCACATATGTATATAGTAGTAAGTGTGCACTTTTGCAGAGCCCATTAATTTGTAAGAACATCTGAAGGGCAAGTGTACTTTTCTCCCCAAGTGTTTTTGCTTTTACCTGATAATCTGTCAGGATAATTATGAATATTTTGTGGTTTTAGGCTAAAGAAAAAGAAGAGAGGCTTTTAAGAAGGCAAATAAATAGAGAGAAACTTGAGGAAAAACGAAAACAGAAAGCAGAAAAGACAAAGTCTTCAAAAGCTAAGAATCAAGGTATGGGAGATATTAACTTTTAATATTTTAAACTACCTTATATACTCCATTATTTTCTAGCTATTAATATAACTTATGAGATATAATTTTAATCATTTTATTTTATAATCATATCTCAATAAAACTTCACTTTTTTAAATTATGTATTTTAAGGTATGGAAGATTTCCTTTTTAATCTAATGTGATTCATCAATTTTTTAATTATATTTCTGTATCTAAAGTAAACATTCTGTCACATACCAGATAATACACCTCACATGTTAGCAATTTATTATCCAGTGTTGGTGGAATGAATTATCACTGGAAAATTTATTGTTAACCTGTGAGTCCTCAAGCCTTGCAGTGATAATAATAGAATTCATCTATACTTTATGTTAACCAAAATGTCAAACATTTTTCTAGAATATTTCATTGAACAAAATTGAACTTCCTCTGGATACTGATCTTGTGTGATATAGAATACACAGATGTACATATATGAACATATGAAATAAAAACTATGACTTCTCCATCTAAAAAATTATTTTAAAAAATTATTTTTATTCTAACACAGCTTAGAGATATTGAAGCCATTTTGCATTTTTACAGTGATTAGAAAATCTTAATGAAAAATAAATATTACACTGTTTTTAAAACTCTGTTGTGAGATACAGTTTATTGATTGCTTCTTTCCCAGGCAAAAGTAGTGTGGACTTAGAAGAATCATCAACAAAGAGTTTGGAACCCAAAGCCCCCCGAAGTAAAGAAGTCCTTAAAGAACGGAAAGTTTTAGAGAAAAAGGTAGCCTTAAGCAAAAAGAGAAAAAAGGATTCCAGGTACTATTTTATCTGGCCAGATTCCCACTGTAACATTCTCTCGGCATGCTTTCAGAAGAGAGGCTTTGAAAATGACAGTAAAGAGTGAGACCTTTAATGTGTATGTTATTCCATGTTTATGAAAGACCTTAGGGTTTCCTTTTCAGTATCATAATTCATTGTATTAATATCTAATATTTCAAAGTAGTATATACTAATCTTTTGAGGGGGGCAGACTTTTTAGATAATCTGACGGAAGCTTTGGGCTCTTTGCCCAGAAAAATGCACATGCATAAGCACACAGTTGTCCCTAGAGTTTCAGAGAGTTTATAGATCCTCTAGAAGTACTCAGGAAGTATTGCTGTTCTGGACATTCAGTTACCTCTTACTGACAATGACTGCTTCCCTTCTTCAGTCTTTCCAGGCAGTTCACTTCACCAGAATCTCATACTTCTCCCCATAAACCAGAGGTCCAAGCCAAATTTTTTTTAGCACTGCATTATCGTGGTTAATTCTATAAGAATTACAAAGCTGAAGAGATTGAGAGTGGCTGTCTAGGCATGGGCTATAACTTTGCTGTTCCATTATGATACAGTTATATAAATCTATCTTAAACTTGAAGATAGCTGAATCAATCATTTGCATAACTCAGTGGGAGGAGTTAGCTCTCATTTTTCTTATAGACCTCATTCCTGTCGATCTGGATAAATAAAACTACCCTGTTTATTCAAAAAATAAGACTTTCAAAATGAAATTGTAGCCCATATCATATTCATCTTCAAGCAACATTCAGGAAATTTTGTTTCAAGAATACTTTCCAGGGCTTCCCTGGTGGTGCATGGTTGAGAGTCTGCCTGCCAATGTAGGGGACACGGGTTCGTGCCCTGGTCTGGGAAGATCCCACATGCTGTGGAGCGGCTGGGCCCATGAGCCACAGCCGCTGAGCCTGAGTGTCCGGAGCCTGTGCTCTGCAACAGGAGAGGCCACAACAGTGAGAGGCCTGTGTACCAAAAAAAAAAACTTTCCTATAGGGCCAAGAGTGTTCCATGTCACATTTGGGATTGAGTTCTTCACTGCTGACCAAGAATAGGATTTAAATTGAAATGCACAAGTTTCTATGTACAGATTAAATGTTTATAGTAAAGAAAAACTAAGGTTTTTTTTTAATCTTCCTGAGAAATTCTGATATTTGATTCAAAGTTCATATTTCACTTTTTTTTTTTAACATCTTTATTGGAGTATAATTGCTTTACAGTGGTGTGTTAGTTTCTGCTTTATAACAAAGAGATCAGTTATACATATACATATGTTCCCGTATCTCTTCCGTCTTTCATATTTCACTTTTTCCCCCACCTAGGAATGTTGACGAGAATTCTAAAAAGAAACAACAATCTGAAGAAGATTCCAAAGAAAGCCTCAAAACAAGTGAGGTGTGTCTTAATTAATAAAATCCCATTTTATCTGTTCTTTTGTTAGATATACGCCATTCAGTCCTTTGTAGTAAAACCTAGAATACAATCTGATTTTTTTCCAAGTTGAATAAAAAATCTATCACATTCAACATTCTAACACCCCCATCCTATTATGGCCTGAAGTCCTCATTTTAGCAAGTTGATTCATGATCTTTTATCTGGATAATAGCTACTTTTCTACTCCCTTCCCTTCCCCCAACTTCCCCACCTCTTATTTCCTATATTGGCAATAATAAAATTGCCAGGAATAATAATGAAAAAGAAAAGGGAAAAAAAGCTAAAAATCCCTCCACAAATAGATTATCTGTTTTATTGTCTTCCATTCTCATCAACATCATAATTTTGTAGAGTAGATGTAATCTTGCAAAGTTTTTTTAATGTTCCCTCTTTACTCATTGTATACTGTAACTTCCTAATTATAATATTTAATTGTATAATATTATATTGAATACCATAATTTAAGCATATCCTCTTAGTTGAGCACTTAGATTGTTTCTAAGATGTGATCATTTTATATAGTAATAATATGTACATAAAACTACCCCCAAAATGTTCAATAAATACATTTCTTCTTTTTGCCTTATTTTCTTGAGATAAACTTTCGTTTTCACTGGGTTTAAATGTTTATATATACTGCCATATCTATAACTGTAGCTGAACTATTTTAACACTTGCAAGGGAAACACTAATGGTTTAGTAATTATCCATAGCCAGTAAATGTTTTTGATGTCTTTATCCAGAAATTAGAGGCGTATTTATAAGTATATCCTGGTATTCTAATGGCATATTTTTAAATATTTAACTTTATTTTATGAGAAATTTCTGTGAAAAATGATCTCATAAAATTTTATTCACATTAATTGGTTAGAACTTACCATAAAATTAGGTTGATGAAATCCCTGTTCTTTTTTTGAGGAGTTTAATTTTAAAGTATTTTTTTTAAGATGTTGGTCCCAATATTAGTAGTTGTTAAAATGTAAAAAGGTGTAGTGATAAACTGACCCAGAGACACAGAGGGCTTTCTGAGGACTTCAGCCCATTATTTGAATAAGAATAATTATAGCTAGTCCATGAGTCTTTATTAGAGTGTGCTTAGTCATTAACATTAATCCCCTCAGTGCCGTACTGTGGGGTAGGGAGGAAAGTTTGGATGTTTTGGTCTATCAGTATCTTCCCTTGGATACATCAATGTATACATAGGCTATATATAACATTATTACTACCGTGAGTTATTGTGTGCATTTGAAGCTTTCTAAGTAGCTTGTCTTACAGGTAACCTAAATTCATGGAGTTCCCATAAATAATTTGGGTTTCTAAATTAAAATGTAAGAAACCTTTATTTCATTGCAAAATTTTTAAATTGCCTTCATTAGGTTCTCAGCTTTTGGACTAAAAAGAACATTGCTTTGTCATTCTTTCAGCTTATATTTATTAATGACTACTGGGCATTAGTGGGCTTTAGCAACTTAGAGTTTAAGAAGGCCTCCTAAATACATGGACGCATCCCAGGAGAAAGAACTACTCTAAAAAGATGCTGCAATGTAGTGGTAAGGGTACTAGACTCAGAATGAAATCATCTGAACTCGTTGCTGGGTGTCAAGTTATTGAATCATGCTGAGTTTCAGGTTCCTAATGCATAGAATGAAGTTAACAATATCTACTGGCTGCTGGCAAAGGTTAAATAAATAAGGTGTAACATGTGACAGCACTCAATGTACTATATGCACCCAAATGTTAGATGTGAATATAACAATTAATGTTAGTATTTCTTATATTTTAACTTTTATTTTCTTACAGCATTGTGAAAAGGAAAAAGTATCTTCTTCAAAGGATTTGAAGCATGTTCATGCAAAGAGTGAACCAAGTAAACCTGCTCGGAGACTTTCAGAGTCTTTGCATTCAGCTGATGAAAACAAAAATGAATCCAAAATAGAAAGGGAACATAAAAGACGTACATCAACCCCTGTTGTGGTGGAAGGGGTGCAGGAAGAGACTGACATGAGAGATGGGAAGAGGCCAGTGGAACGGTCAGAATGTGGCATAGAAGAATCCCAGAAACAGAAATGCACACTTAAAAATGAAAAGCATCTAAAGAAGGATGATTCTGAAACACCACACTTGAGAAGCCTGCCTAAGAAAGAGACAAAATCCTCCAAGGACAAGCCTGAAAAAGAGAAAACTTTGTCAGAAGACAAACTGTCTACAAAACATAAGTATAAAGGTGACAGTACACATAAAACAGGTGATGAGACTGAGCTTCACTCTTCTGAGAAAGGCTTGAAAGTTGATGAAATTATTCAGAAGCCAAGTCAACAAACAAGGCTTTCTTCAGATGATAAAGCTGAACGAAAAAGTAAACATAGGAATGAAAGGAAATTATCAATTTTGGGCAAAGATGGTAAACCAGTTTCTGAATATATTATAAAAACCGATGAGAACGTTCGTAAAGAAAACAACAGAAAAGAGAGACACGGGTCAGCCGACAAAACTAAGGCAGAGCACAAATCAAGAAGATCAAGTGATTCTAAAATTCAGAAAGATTCTCTGAGTTCCAAGCAACATGGAAGCACATTACAGAGAAGAAGTGAAAGTTACTCAGAGGATAAATGTGATACGGACTCGACTAATGTAGATAGTAATTCAAAAGCAGAAGAGGTTGTTCACAAGGAGAAGCGAAGAACCAAGAGCTTGTTAGAAGAGAAACTTGTGTTAAAGTCTAAATCCAAAAGCCAAGGCAAACTGCAAAAAGCATTTGAAACAGAATCACAAGAAAATGTCACGAAACAGGTGACCACTTCAAAACCAGATAAGGAGAAGAACACAGAAGAAAGTGACCCAGATAGGCTGCGGAAGTCTAGAGTTGAAGACAGATCTTCTGAGGAAAGTGGTATGGAACCTGCATCAGAGAGCACTGCCTCTTCAACACACGGTGCACAGAGAGAGTCCAGTCACAGAGCAAAGTTACCACTAGCAAAGGAGAAACACAAGGGTGATAAAGAGTCAAGCTCCGCCAGACTTGAGAGAAAGTTATCAGATGGGCACAAAAGCAGGAGCTTAAAGCATAGTAGTAAGGACGTGAAAAAGAAGGAAGAAAATAAATCAGAGGACAAGGATGGTAAGGAAGTTGATAGCAGTTATGAAAAGCCCAGAGGAAACAGTTCAGTCATGGAAAAGAAATTAAGCAGAAGGTTGTGTGAAAATCGAAGAGGAAGCTTATCCCAAGAAATGACCAAAGGAGAAGAAAAAGCAGCAGCAAACCCTTTGGGCACTCCCAGTAGTTCCTCCCTTCAGAGACCCAAAAAAAGTGGTGATCCTGCCTTGATGCCCGAACAAGAGCCAATGGAAGTTGATCTGGACCCAGCCATGGAAAATGCATTGGAAGTACCCAAAACCCAAAACATGAGAAGCAGTAGTTCTCAGCAAGACATTGACTCAGAAAATATTACAAAACAAAAAACCACTACAGTTCTAAAGGATGAGTTACGAACTTCCATAGTAGATTCAAAAACAGCAGTGCCAGCCTGTAAATCAGGACGTGGAACAGGAACTGTTGGTAATTCTGAAAAGCACGCTGACCATAAAAGCACCCTGACCAAGAAAGTGCATCTCCAAAGTGCTGTGTCCAAACCAAATCCCGGGGAGAAAGAGCCTGCTCAACAAGGAACTCATGAAATGAATGTAGACTCTGAAACAAGTCATCGATTGTTACCTCGTGCTCTGTCAGAAAGTGACAGGGCACAAAAGAATTTGAAAAACACCACCAGACCCACTGAAGAACGTATTGCTCAAGGAGATACTGCTCTTGAACATTCCACTAATGTAGACTCCTCCCTGTCGTTAAGTTCTGTGACCACTGTGCCTCAGAAACAATCTCATGATTCAGGTGTAACTCCTTTAGTTGACAAAAGAACTGTTTCAGAAGATGGCACAGCCAGCACCTTGATTTTGGGCCACTCTGAAATCCCTAACCGAAGCTTGACTGTTAGGGAATCAGAAGTCCCTAGGACAAGTGACAGCAAAGAAGGTGATGCAGTTTCCACAGTAGATAAACCAGCAAAAGCAAGCATGGATAACAAAGGACACATTCCAGAAGGTTCCCAGGCCACTGTACTCCACAGCAAACAAGGAAAAGTAAACATGCCTCTTGGTAGTGAGTTAACAGACATGACCATGGAAAATGAGAATGTTATCGAAGAAGGTGGCTCAATGGACGTGGCTGGGAAAGGAAGTAACTTGAGTTCAAAGCAGACAATTAAGGCTTCTGTAGAAAATGGCCAAAAGGATGGCATTGCTGTTGATCAGGTGGTAGGCGTGAGTACAGAAAAAGATGCTGAAACTGTTGGACTTAAGCATAGTAGAGACCCAGGTGAAGTAGAAAACATGCCAACTGATGCTGACAGAAGGAATGAAAACAGTGAGGTGGACACCAGTGCTGAAAGCAACACTGCATCCTCTGTTTTACACCAAAGGAGCTGGAAAGCTGAGACTGCAACAGCCAGGTCTGGTAGAGCAGAAAACACTTCCATTGCCACCAGTACTGAAGGGAAGGACAGAGGTGTTCCCCTAAACCCAGTGAAGGCAGGGGATGCCACAACCACGTCTGCAGAGACAGCAGAGGGCAGGGTGGCCGCGCCTTGCACAAGCATCGAGGCAGATGAAGGCCTCACGATGGGTGTGCACTCCAGAAAGCACTCTCTTCACGTCGGGCTGGAAGCCAGGGAAGGCACCATCTTTGCTGCAGCAGAGGAGGGTGGGGGTGTCGTCACAGAAGGATTTGCTGAAAGTGAAACTTTCCTCACAAGCACCAAGGAACGAGAAAGTGGGGAGTGCGCTGTGGCTGAGCCAGAAGAAAGAGTGGCTGACCCAGTGACTGCTCCCGCGGGGACCACCGAAGATGACATCAATAGCGCAGCACCCGAAGAGAAGGATGACGCTGTGACCAGTGCCGGCTCCGAGGGGAAGTGTGATGGTTCTTCAAGTGAGGACTCAGGACTCGTGGAGGGAGCTGTCACTTTTATTAGCGAGGTTGAAAGTGATGGAGCGGTAACAAGTGCTGGCACAGAAATCAGAGAGGGGTCCCTAAGCAGTGAAGAGGTGGATGGATTCCGGAGAAATATGATGAGAATGGGCCTCAAGAAGGAAACTGAGGGTACTGTGACGTGTACAGGGGCAGAACGGAGAAGTGATAACTTTGTCATGTGCTCAGTAGCTGGTGCAGGGCCACAGGAGGAGCGGAGGGTTACAGGGGCCCCTGAGGTCCCAGTAGATAATGACACGCCAGGGGGAACCAGTCCCACCCAGGAGGGAGGCGGGTCTGTGAATGATGGCCCAGAAGGTGAAAGCACGGTCACCAGCACAGGGATAACAGAGGAAGATGGGGAGGGGCCGGCAAGTTGCACAGGTTCAGAAGAGAGCAGCGAAGGCTTTGCTCTAAGTTCCGAATCAGAAGAAAACGGAGAGAGTGCAATGGACAGCACAGTTGCCAAAGACGTCACCAACATACCATTAGTCGCTGCTGGTCCATGTGATGACGAAGACATCGTGACCAGCACAGGTGCGAAGGAGGAAGATGACGAAGGGGAGGGTGTTGTGACCAGTACTGGAAGAGGAAATGAGATTGGGCATGCATCAACATGCACAGGGATCGAAGAGGAAGTTGAAGGGGTGTCCGTTTGTGAAAGTGCAGAAGAAGGGGATGGTCGGATTGGCACTGCGGTGGGGCATGTGGAAGCCGAGGCGGGGGCTGCCATCCCAAATGCAAATGAGAGTAATGTTGATAGCATGAGCGGTGCCGAGAAGGACATTAAAGATGCAGAGATCTGCTCCAGTGCCAAAGGGATTGTGGAAAGCAGCGTGACCAGTGCAGCTGCAGGAAAGGGCGAAGTGGCTCCAGTTCGTGAAGGTTGCGAGGGTCCCATGACTAGTGTGGCTTCAGATCACAGTGACAGTCAGCTCACCAGAAAAGAAAAAGTCGATGATACCACTATTTCCACTGGCCTGGTGGGGGGCAGTTATGAGGCTCTTGTATCTGGTGCAGTCCCAGAATACAAGGCTCATCACACATCGCCAGGTGAAAAAGCAGATGAAGGTATCATCACCTCTGTGGAAAATGAAGAAGACTGTGACGGCCTTGTGGCTGCTAAAGCCAGTGTCAGTATTACCAACCCGACTTGTTTAGCCAGCAGTAAAAGTCAAGGCAAAGGCTTGATGATTTCTACCAGTACAACAAATGATTTCACCCTGCAGCTAAACACTGTGGTAGACATGGAAGAAGGTCGTTCAAGTACCCTGAGAACTGAAGAAAGCATGGAAGGCCCCAGAGTGAACGTGGAAGAATTTGAGGTCCCCATGCCCAGCGCGGTGTCAGGCAATGAGAGCCAACTCCTGGCTGCTAGAAATGAGGAGAAAGACGAGTGTGCCATGATTTCCACAAGCATAGGGGAAGAGTTCGAAGTACCCATTTCCAGTGCAACAACCATCCAAGGTGCCGAGAGTCAGCAGCCAGTTGTAGCAGTTGAAGAAAGAGCTAAAGGGCCAGTCTTGGTGAGCGCTGATGACTTCGATGTGCCCATGCCCAGCGCACCTGCAGAAGTCGAGAGCCCCCTCGCTTCAACCAGCAAGGAGGAGAAAGATGAGTGTGCCCTCATTTCCACCAGCATCGCAGAAGAGTGCGAGGCCTCCATTTGTGGTGTGGCTGTGGGAAGGGAACATGAGCGATCCATCACGGGCATGGAAGAGAAAGATGGGAGTGCCATCATCTCAACAAGCTCAGTAGAAGACTGTGAGGGCCCAGTGTCCAGTGCTGCCCCTCAGGAGGAAGTCCATCCCTTGGTCACACCAGCAGAGGAGACGAGTGACACTGCCATGATTTCCACCAGCACCTCGGAAGGATGTGAGGCAGTCATGGTGGGCGCCATCCCACGGGATGAAGATCAGCCCGCCATTGCGGGAACAGAGGACTTGAACGATGCTGCCATCATCTCCACCAGCACAGCCGAATGTGTGCTGGCCGCCACTGGCCTAGACAGGCACGAAGAGAATCAGCTGACTGCAGGCAGCCCTGAAGGAAAAGATGACCTGTCAGCCTCAAAGATGAGCAAGGCTGAGGCCCCTCTGCCCAGCCTAATTGCTGAGGACAACTGTCAGTATCCTGGGCCATCCACAGGAGAAAAAGAAGTGAGCCCCGTGGTGGCAGTGGGCACCAGGGAAGGGCACGACAGGGTGTCGGTCAGCGTGCTCTCTGCAGGTGCTGGGTGTGCACCAGAGACAGAGAAGTCTGGCAAGGACTGTGCCAGCAAAATTCAGAGAGAAGCTGAAAGCCCTGAGGCAGGGACGTCGGGGGACAGCACTCCAGGCAGGTGTCCGGCAGGGGTTAGTGTGGACTTGCCTCTCGACCCTCGAGGACCAGAGCATGCAGCCGAGGACTCTTCCATCAGGGTGCTCTGTTTGACAGCTGTAAATACTGGTGCTAAAAAAGCTGATGATCAGCAGGGGCCTGAGGGCGACTTGAAAACCACCACTGAATGTATTAATGGCCAAGAATCAGAAGTTGCTCCTTCTCACATGACAGTCCTTCCTGCTGCCTACGCTGTAGCTCTCTCGGCTCCTAAATGCAAGCAGGACTTGACTATCAGGAGTGATCGCAGTGGCAAGTGGACCGCTCCAGCATCTGCTGAGAAAACAGGAAATGGTAACAGCATGACCGTGTCCTTCCAGGAAGAAGGAGGCCTTGAAGTCACTGTTTCTTCTGAAGAAAACTTGCGTAACATAGGTGAGAATCTCCTAAGAGCAAATTGTTGCATTTTACAAAGATAATTGTGTGTAGAGGACATTTAAGACAATCTTCCAAAAGATGGTTTGGGTTCTAGAACATCACAAAATAGCTCTCATCCAACTTGAAGGTCAGGCTTCTCTAAAACTGTGTTTAAAAGCTTAAAGCCTTAGACCTGCTTCTCATGTGCGATGAGGCCAGAGGCCAGAGGCTGAGAGCCAGGTCATCAGCTGGCCAAGTGTTGTCTGCAGGACTGTTGCAAGTTACTAAACCTCTTGGACTTTCAGGTTTCTTATCAATCAAAATGAAGATCCCTTACAACAACGTATGAAATGAGTATATTTTTCATCACCCTCATTTTACAAATGAGGAAAAAGATTCAGAGAGTTTAAATTAACTTGCATAGTACTCAGGTGCCTCTTAGAAAAAAATTACTTCAGAGCCTCAGTTTTCTGTTGTATAAAAAGGAGATAATAGTACAAAAACAAGCATCATTCCAACCCTTATCTGACTTACAGACTTGAACTATGTGTCAGTTCAGTCTGGCTGGCTACTTCTAATCAAGGGAGCACATTATTTTTTTTAATGGAGTTTATTGTTCATATAAATGAATTAGTTTCTGGTTTAGAATTGTTTGAAAAGGAAAAGAAATGGTTCCTTCCTGGTAGATTTCAGAGAGTGCTGGTCTTGTTAGAAACAGTTGGTAACTTTCAAAGGTGTAAGCTTTAAGCTTGGTCATTCATACACTCCCACTTCAGACACACTACACCAGTTACCACTGTGGATTCAAAGATAAATAGTCAAGATGGTAAAACAGCTGTGAATCTAGCCATGTATTGTACATAGGCCGTGACACTGCAGTGTGACAGGTGCTTAGAATAGGGTTAACCACAGAATGCTGTGAGAACTCAGAGGGGGCACATGGGCGGGACTTGAAGGGATCAGGGATGTTGTCTTCCTTTCTACTCTGATTGTATAAATTGTAGCATCCTGGACTTTTCAACTGGAATAGACCTTAGATACCATCTAAATGCAGCCTCCAGAGGCTGAGGCCAGTAGGTTTAGTCCTGTTCATTATAGGAACTTAGATAGGAGACATTAAGAAATGTTCCAAGGGTTGAAATAAGTGACTTTAAAATTTTCCATTGATTTTAGCTTAGGATAAATTGAACACTCTGGAAGTTTTTATGACTCAACCATTGCTACAGTCTATTATTCCTCCTGCCTCCTCCCTTTTCTTCCCCCTAAAGGAACAGAAATAGGAGGACTTTTAGCAAAGGCAAGCTTGCAGCTTCTTGGAGAAAGGAAGGGTTTTCTTTGGAGGCTTACATGTGGGCAGGTGAGAGAAACTGGAAGTCACAGGACAGAAGAGAGAAGGAAAGAAACAACCAAGACAGGGATAGATTTGAATCTCTAGCAGAGAATATTCTGTTCTCTTTGTATCCACTTCACAGTTTTTATGTTCAACTTTGCTGTGTCAGCATGAAGCAAGTACAGTGACTCTATTCACAAATTACCTTCTTTATTGGGAATATACTACAGTGGCCTAGAATATTTTCTTTTACGGACAAACGATATAGGTCACTATAGAAAAATTCTTGGAAATAAGACATCCTCACAAATAATATTGTATCATTCTTTGTGGGTAGCCATCTTAACAGCAAAAAAACATTTTCACACACCCCATCCACCAAAAATTAGTAAATGACCCCTTGCCTTTCATCTGAGAATTTTCTTATGTATTCCTTTTTACTGTTTTCTATTGACAGCAAAATAAAACAACAAAGGAAGAGGGCATGATATACTAGATAACAACATTCTGTTACCTTTTGATTCAGGATGTATTTTGATTTAGTGCTTTGAATTTCATTAGGCACTGAAGAGTCTCCATTGAATGATTTGGGAGGATTGGGACTGAAAGCCAACTTGAAAACTGAGGTATGGCTGGTAATTCAGTTATGTTGAACTGTCAGTGGTGTAAGTACCTTTTCACCGTATATAGACATATGTACACTTGAGCAGAATATAGTTCCTATATTCTATATAGCTATACAAGCAGAGTATAGCTTCTCATTGTACTTAAGACATTTAAGTTTTGTAATTGTCACATCCTATAGGGGAAAAACTAAGAACCTCAATAATCTCAGTTAATAGTGCCATCATCAATTCCATCCACTCAAACCAGAAACCCAAGAGTCACCTTCAGTCACCCCACATTCAGTCCATTTCCAAAATATAACTTGAATCCATCTATTTCTATTTCTACAGCTGCCACGTAATCTAAGCCACTACTTCAGTAGTGTCCCCATTGGACTTTCTTCCTCTCCAGTCCCTCTAGTCTTCACACAGCCCTGAGAGCTATCTTGAAAAACATAAATTAGGTCATGTCATTGCTCTGCTTGAAATTTCCAGTAGCTTCCCATCATACTTAGAATAAAATCTAGTTTTGGGGGTGTTTTTTTGTTTTTTTTTTTAATCACAGCGGGCACTGCAGTGGTTCAGGGTGAGCTGTGGTGAGACTTGAGCCTCTTGAGGAAGTGGGGCAGATCAGGAAAGGCCTTGTGTGTTGTACTCTTACTTTAAAGCAATAGGAGAGCCATTGATGGATGAAATTAGTTTTATCATATTTTATTTTTATTTTTTTGTTTCTGAAGGTTGACAGTATTTTTTTTTTTTTTTTTTTTT